>VDFB02142224.1:0-42264 GCA_007258455.2 Sequoia sempervirens
AAAAGGCATAGCCATGAAATACAATACATCAACATATAAGACAAGTACAAGAGAAATCAGCTCCGAGTGGTGCTCCAATAACCTGTATGTCGGTCCCTAATGGCGATGGCAATACCTCCCTACCATGTGGACTCAAAAGAGGCCACCCCACCTTGCTCAAAGGTAGTCGCAAGGCCCAAATAGAAATAACAAGGCAAGGAAAACATAAGGCCAACATTCACATCAGACATGGAGCAAACATGGATTACAATGCACTAAAGCCAATATCACAACATGTAAATGCTCATACAATGACAGGATAGGTACTACTCATGACTACTGAGGTATAGGTATTAGAGTGCGGACTGGGTGAAATTTCATCATGTGTGCACAAAGGAATGGCACCACATGGAATCAAGTACATCTCTCCTACAGATGAGTAAAACTCAAACATGCCTGAATCAATGCCCTGCAGATGGATAACTCAACGTCATGCAGATGAATAGGCATCCTCGTTTATCCAAATGAGGAATCCAAAAACAAATATGAAGACATGAAAAAGCCACTAAAATCATCATAAGGTCATTTAACACATCCAAACAAGCATTTTTGTAAGAATACACATTTAACAGTTGTAAATCAACATGAAATTGAGGCATAGAAATTACATAAAAATTCAAAGTGCCCAGATTAAAATTCTAAGCCTGACCTAGTTCATATTTTGGAGTTGCAAGTTGGAATCCACCTTCAATTTTTCAATTTTAAGAACCATAATAATGTGTTGTACTAAAAAATGTCATTTATTGCATG
Source organism: Sequoia sempervirens (assembly GCA_007258455.2). Lineage (NCBI taxonomy): Eukaryota > Viridiplantae > Streptophyta > Pinopsida > Cupressales > Cupressaceae > Sequoia > Sequoia sempervirens. The sequence continues at coordinate 790 of VDFB02142224.1, forward strand.
GTTGGGCAAAAATATGAAAAATGAAAGTGCCCGGATTAAAAATAGGACAACGACCCATTTGAAATATGGAGGATTCTACATGGAATCCAATTTTCTTTTACTTTTTTTAATAGATAGTTAAAGAGCCAGAATTAAAATTTGGCAAAGACCTAGTTGAGATCTTGGCATTCCTGCATGAAATACACCCTTAATTTTAAGTTTTAGCAAGGGGATAACGAGCAACAATAAAAAATGTTTTTTAACAGGTTGCACAAATTTTGGCCAAAATAGAAAGTGATCTCAATTCGTTTTGGACTCCAACCCAGTTGAGATTTGGACATTTTCAAGTGAATCCCAAAGCTGAATTTGAGTTTAAACTAAGGGATTTGTATATATTTTAAAAAAAACTTAGACTTCCCCAAATTAAATTCCATAACCAGGCTAAAAAGAAAACTAAACAACCAAATGCCATAACAACACCTAGCAGCCAAGATTCCCAAAGCATTTAACACATGCACTTATGTATACATTTATAACTCAAAAAATTCAAGGAAAACAAAGAGCAATACCTCAAATCTACCCAAATATGAAAAGAAGAAATGCTTTTCAGCAAGACACGGCGAGATTTTAAAACGAAGCAGCAAAACAACAAAACTATGCTGAGCCTCTGATGCCATTGCCCACAATTTTCTTCTCATAAATTCTCAATGTTCTTCTCCCACTCAGCTGCCCAGTTCATGGGATTTTCTTCCTCCTCCCTAAAACAAAAGTTTCTTCTTCTTCTTTTCTTTCCCAAAAAGAATCCCCCCAAAATAAAACTTTCTTCCTCTTTATATTTTCTTCTCCAAAAAGATGACTCCCTCAAAATAAAAGAATGAAAGTACAAATATATTCAAACAAGGTTGCCCCCTTTTATTAACTAATTCCTCAACACAATAAAATGAAATAAATCATTTTATTAAATAAACTATTAATGCTCACCAAAGCAATAAATTAAAATCACCAAATATACAAAGCTCTCCAAATAAGAAACAACCTCTGCAAAAGTAATGATGAATCAGCTAATCACCTCTTTATCCATTGCCCTTTCTCCTCCATGGTTTGGGACAAACTTCTAAAAAGCTGGCATTTCTCATGGGCTCCTCTAGAGTCTATTGAGGATTTTTTTGTTCAATGGAAACCCCCCTCTTTCAACCCCTTTATTAAAAAACTTTGGGCCTTCTCGTTCCCCCATTTGGCTTGGGGATTTTGGAAAGAGAGAAACAACCAGATTTTCAGGGATAAGGAATCTTCAGAGGAAATTATGTTTGAGAGAATTCTTAGAATGATCAAGGAAAATTTTTCTATTATCCCCTTCAGGGAAGATAAGATTGATACTGTGGCTTGTTCCCCTTATGATAGCCTGATTGCTAGGGAATGGAGAATTAGTTGGGATATTTCCATTGCCCCTAATTCTACCAAAAATTCTAGGGTTGGAATTTGCTGGTGTTTTCCTATGGAAGGATGGGCTAAAGCCAACTTCGACGGGGCGGCAAAGGGAAACCCAGGAAAGGCTGGGTGTGGTGGGGTCTTAAGGGATTCGGCAGGTAACTTTATGGGTGTTGTTGCCTCTCCCTTGGGAATCCAAACCAATCACGTGGCGGAAGCGGCGGGGGCTTATTACATAATCAACTTGGCTATGGGAACTAAATGCAAAAATCTATGGATTGAAAGTGACTCGAAAAATATTATTGATAGCCTTTGTGGTAGATCGCAGTCCGCATGGTCGATGGAAAATTGGATTGATGATTCTAAGGCCTTACTTAGTAACTTCGATAATATAAAAATAACTCATGCCTACCATGAGGCGAACGTGATTGCTGATTTTTTTGCCAATGAGGGAGTTAAGAGTGACACTTTCCTTACGTGGCATAAGAAGACTGAACTCCACTCCAATGTTCAAGCTCTTTTGGAGTTCGATATGGTGAACGAAAAAAAGGCGGTGTCATGTCATAATGGAAAAGGTACGATTCATCAATAGCAATATCCAAAGATATAATAGGGCCGAGTGGATCTGGATGATTAATTATCTTCTTTGGCACGTATTGTGGGTCCTAAGAAACAAAGGAACTTTCTGGAATAGGACTTCTATCTGTAACAGCATTCGCACTAACCTATCTATTATGGGTGGGGAACTGAGGAGGGTGGAGCTTACCAGCTTTGAATCACACACCAAGAATGCAAAAGCTTGGAGTAAAATCAGAAGGGGTGGATTACTTCTATTCATTGAGAAACTCCATGGCCCTAAGGAGGAGATTACTGACTTCTTTGAGAAGAATTGGAATGATGGGGAGGTCTTCCTGTTTGGTAGGAAAGTTCAAATTGATGAAGCCCTGATTGCGGAGGTCATGGGCATTCCGATGGAAGAGCACAAATTCTTCAGAGATAGGAAATTCTCCGACGAAGCTGTTTTGAAATTTACCAAATCTGAAATAGAGAAACAAAATCTGGTCAAGATGTCGAATAGCTACTATGAAGTGGACACTATAAAAGCTCTGTGGAGAAAAGTTCTAAGGGTTATCATGGAATACATCACGCTCGATGGCCGCTTCAGAAGGGTCTATGGTTATCACTTCGTGCTGCTTAATCACTTTCGGCATAAGGTGCGTATCTCTATCCCCTTCTTCTTGCTCTGTTCTCTGAGAAACAACTTTTTTGATCATAGAAGAAGCCCTAAAAGATACCCGATTCTTCACACGGGTCTTTTAAGACTTATTTTTGAGCACTTTCAAAATATGCCCACCCTTCCTAACCCTATTACCCTGCTGGAGCTTGACGAAGATGATACTGAGCCTAGCTTGTCCGAAACCAAAGCTTCTCCCGACCGTATCCTAAGCCCTTCGCCTCCGTTGCCCCCTCCTTCTGCTTCTAGCGGCCCCCCTCAACCTTCTAGAGCTTGCTCTATTTTGGCCTCTGGCCACACTAACCCTAATGCCAATATGGCTCCCTCTTGCTCCCTGGTTAATAAGCTTGTGTCCTACCCTGATGACTCCCCTGTTGTTTCTGCTAAGATAGCTGGGGCCAGCCTTGAGGAACTTCACGCCCCCTAGAATATTCAACAGAAAAACTTGAGCCCCCTGAGAGGTGCGAAGTCGGTGTTCTTTGGGGTCAACCCTAAAAGTGACCCCCCTTTTGACTTTGTTGGTAATGCCAAAAGCTACTCCCAGGACCAGCTCAATTCTGCCAAATGGGTTTTTCATGAGATAAGTGAGCTGAAAACAAAAAATTTGTCTCTTCATAGCAAACTGGGGGAAATTGAAGTTAAAGTCGCTGGGCTTACTCAGCTCGAAGCGGAGAAGCACAACAATATGAAGAATAGTCCTCAAAAGGACAGCACTATCAAAAATGAACTTGAAAAAATTAAAGGAACCTTGAAAAAGATCGCCGAGCAAAATTGCAGAATTGTCAGACATAACTTTGTTATCATCAAGGCTATGTCTGAAAGACTAGAGAAAACCCACAAGAGAGCTCTGATTGTCGACCTTGATCAAGAGAAAGACCAGGACGAGGAAGCTGGGATATCCAAACATACCAAATCTAGCACGAAAAGGAAAGTCCAGACTACCCCTAGTATAGCTCAGATCTTTATGGAGGGGGCTCAGGAAATGGCGAACTTGGAGGAGGTTGCGGATGAGCTCCTGAACTCTATGAACTAGTGGTGGTCGGGCCCTGCTTCTTCTATTTGCTGGCTTCTTTGAGGCTTTTTGTTGCTGCCTGCTGATGCTGGTTTTATTTTCTCTGGCAGTTTTTTTGTTTTTTGGACCGCTGTTTCGGTCTTCTCCTGTTTTGTTACTTTGTGGTTTCGGGTCCCTATACGTTTTCAAAAATAAAAATAGAGGAAAATTAAAACCTCATGGAAGATTCTTCTTTTCTTGACCTAGTTTTTAACTGTATGGAGAGAAAAAAAATTATGATGATGAATTAGCTATAGGAATTATGGTTATCACCGGCCAGATCATGCCCTAAAGGATTTAGCAGCTGTTCATGCAAAATTTGGTTGGGAGATTTTTTTAGGAAGAATCACGCCTATAAGTCAATTTAAGGGGTGTTGACAATGTTGCTTTTAATGGTACTATAGGGCCTGCTATATCTGAAAAATCGCCATCAAAAGAGGAGGAAAAGGAAGAGAGCAACACAAAACGGGTATTATGCACCCTACTTATTTATCGTTTAATGCCTGCATTTCTATTATGGGGTTGTAACGTCTTTTGGGATGATTCGCCACTCTTCCAATACTATTTGTTACAATCGTTTTACCTTCTCATGCTCTACAACCATTAAGGACAATAAAATGAACATCAATTTCAAAGCTGCAAGGTTTTTATGTACACACATCGATTGGTTCCATTGTAGAACGCCTCGTGTTTGGTGCAAACTATGGTGGAAGTAAGTAAGATTTCTTTCACATGAGCCTATATTCTCCGTTAGAAACTAGTGGGATTCAATCATTGAAATGGTATTTCGCAGTGCTAGCTGCATGGTTTCGCCTCAAGTATCCGCACCTAACAATCGGCGCCCTCGCGTCATCTGCACCTATCCTTAATCTGGACGACAACGCTCTCACTTATAGTTATGGCAGCGTTATCACCAAAGATTTCAGAGTATGTTATTCATTCTTCTCTTTCAGCTCCACAAGAATAAATGAATCATCATTAAATTTGACTTTTCTGAATATGAAATATGACGCAGGATGTAAGCGACATCTGCTACAGAAGAATCAATGAATCGTGGGACATGATAGACAAAATTGCATCTAGCCCTCAAGGACTGCTAAGCCTAAGCAAACTATTTAAGTCTTGCGAGTAAAGTAGCAACAACGCACTCCTCATTCCTTTCATTTCGAATAATTATAATTGAAATCTCTTGACCGGGTGTTACTGCCACAGGATTATTACGGATAAGGACGCCCTGGGCGACATTCTTGAGTCAAATTACATCCGCGCAGCCGCGTTCGATTTAAAAAAAGTTGAAGGGGTAAATACGCTTCCCAAACCCAGTTGCTACACCACGTCTATTACATCCTAGTTCTATTATGTAACCTCGCCTTACTGCAGATCTGCAACGCTATCAATAGCCTACCCGGAGGGGCAGACACTGTCACCAGAATAGCTGCTGGAGCAAATTACATGAGCCAAGGCCGATGCATGGATTTGAGTCCTGCGAATCTCACTTATATCGGATGGGTTTGGCAGGTCTCTAAGCATCTTTTCTCTTTAAGTGTTAGAATGGAATGAAATTAGACTGCCCATCTAACAGCTTTTCTTAACCCGCAGCGTTGCACTGAAATGGTGCTTCCAATAAGCAATCCTCCTGGCACGATGGTACGGCCCTACCGCTTTGATTTCACGTCCTATTCCATGGACTGCTACCATAGATACGGAGTCCTGCCACGCCAACACTGGGCAACAACTCACTTCGGAGTGCACGTATATAAATTTTAATCTACTACCAAGTTTTGCCGAAAAGTGTTACAGTCAAAGTTATATCTTAGTAAAATTTTAATTCCTGTTAAATAGAAGACAAGTTAGTTTGGGATTGATTTTTATTGAAGTATCCTTGGTTATAATTAACGTGCAGGACATGAAAACAGCGTTGAAGGATTTTGGAAGCAATATCATTTTCTCCAATGGGTTAAGAGATCCATGGAGCAGTGGAGGGTAAGTGAATCATCTTCTCAGATTTCATGTCCATCAATCGTTTTACTGTTTCTTACATTTTTGCTAATTTATTTAATTCTGCATGTTGTGAATGGAATTTCAGTGTGCTGGCAAATATTTCTGAAAGTATTGTAGCTATTACCACCGACGAGGGTAAGTTGGTTCAGGGCGCTCTCTTTTCACCCACAATCAAAACAGAAAGAATAATTAATATCTTATGAGAAATGAATGTCACGCAGGGAGGAATTCTGAAGACATTGAACCAAGTGCTAGTGACGATCCAGTCTGGCTGAAAGAGGAACGACAAAAAGAGATAATGGTCATCCAAAAATGGATTAATGAGTATAAAAATTAATTCGACTTGTTCATCTCATCCAACAATGCCGTGAGCATTTAATAAAATCATTGAGAAGTGCTGATTATTAAGCTCTTTCATAACAATGAAACATCAAATATAATCATCCATTCTGAATTCGTATCCTTTATCTATTTCATGTTTTTCTACTCTTAGACCATAAAAAGCTTGTTCAATCTTTACATTGTAATTGGCATCATTCTGTGTATGGTTAACACTCCGCATACGAGAAGTTCAACATGGAGACATTACAAAAATCCAATTCATGAATATTTTTTTATAGTGAATTTACCACTTAAACATGTATTAAAATATGATAGTCCTCTTTTTAACGTAAAAGTAAAAGAGTTACAATATTTAATGGTTTAGCTTACACTTTATCTTTATCTATTCTTTCAAACATATGATATTAAATATCATAATGTAATTAGTTTTTGTTATTGGCAAGTTTATTATTAAAATTAGAATTGCTAACTCATTATTATCAAGTGCATCTACCAACTCTATATTATGAGATTTACAAAAGAAACCTACAATATTTGTCAAGTCTCATCCCACTATACTAAATCTAGAAGATTAGGATCAACTTACTGCAAATAATGTCTGGAAGAAATAAAAGATAGAGATATAGTCTTAATGTATGTCATCCAACTAAAAATTTAGCCCATGATGATGTGCTCAGATAATATATCTAGCTATAAATAGGTGGAGATAAATTTACTAATGGTAGAATAAAATAATCCAAAACTTGAGGATACTGACTCATAGATAAATAAGACAAATCCTCTTAACATAGATTAGGACTCACAATTCAAAGAGTCCATGAACATCTATCTTGGAGGAGAAAGGAATAAATTCTCTTACCCAAATTTTTTAATAGGGAAGAGGTTTGTTATTTGAACCAAATTTATTTTCAAACCCCAAACAATGGTGAGAAACAAAAAAAGGAAGTTGTTCAAGCCTTGTTGCTCACCCATTAGGTGGATGTCCTGCATTTACTGTATCCTCACTTGCAACTCCTCCTTACACTCAATTTTTTTGACTCCATCCTTCTCTTTCAACAATAGAAAGAAAAAATTGGATGGAGAAAATGGGAAAACATAATATAAACTAGAGAAAAATGACTGCTCAAAGTCCCATCGTAGTTGACTATATGACATAAAATTCATCATTCTCTCAGCACATTTGTCATGGAAAATATCAAGTGGCTATTGTTAAACTCAATGACACTTGCAAGTCCCAATATGCCCTATTTTTAATGGTTATTTGTAGGATGTGTTGTCACTAAAAGTGTGCCCCCACTCAACCACTTCGTGAAACATGGGATGATCTCCTTGAGTGTGGGCTCGGATGTTGGAGATCAACATCTAGAGAGGGTTGGTTCCCTTTGAAACTTTTCCTAATTAACCTATCCTATTGCTACATGCTAAAAAAAGGGTGAAAAGAAAACATGAAATGAAACCTAAGACTAAAAACATGATGCACCAAAATGATTTCAAAACCTATACTATTGTTTGGACACACAAAATGATCAACAATTTAAACCTAGAACAAACAAAACTAAATATTTTGTATGTCTTTGGAAAAGCATTTCATAGATCTAGGTTTGGTGTGTCAAAGATAGCATTTAGAAGGAGCTATGAGTGCTATCAAAACTTAAACTTTATTCTTAACTAGTTAACACAAGTTATGACCTACAAAAATGTATACTTTTTTGCATAAAGGCAAGGAAAATAGGATAGAAATCAACGAAAACATATATAACCGTAAGATTATATCAACTATCTTAAATATTTGCACAATAAACCACAATGAGAAGGTAAAATAGATTATTTTTATTGAATAAAAAGTGTTGCATATTATTATACATGCTTTAAAATGGAGTTACAAAACTACTCCAGCTTGAAAGAACCTTCAATAAGTTACAATACAAAGCTAAGAGAGAAAGAACTCCCTGGCAATATGCCCTTAGGCTTGCTTATAATTTGCTCAAAGGCTTGCTACATAATAAGAATACGTGTTAAGAGATGAAAGATAAGTGTTTACTTCAACTTGATGGGTCAAACATCCTTGGTCGTCCAAAACTATCATTCCTACTTTTCATCTCTCTAAAGTGCTCCAAAAGGTGTTTGAATGAAGAAAATTTCATGCCTTGACCCTATCCACCATTCAAGGCTCCTTGAGTAGCTCCTGGATGCTTGGGGATGCTTCAAATGGGGCCAGTCTCCATATAATTTACAACTTACTTAACCTCCTCCCAAATACTTTCCATTGTCCATAATTGCCCCTTCAATTCCTCTAAATTGTCTTTCCCTTCTCTCCAAGTTCATAGGACATGTGAAAAGACTTGGAATAGATTAGGAATTGTAGGAGGTTGTAGGAAATCCTTTAGGACAATCATTTACACTTGTTTGATCCATTTAAATATCCTCCATTCTTATATCTTCCTCAAACATACCTTGCAATATCCTTGTCATGCCTAACTCTTCCATTGGATATTCTTCAAGTTGACTATCATTGACATTTTGACATTTTATTTACTAACTTCAAGGTCACTTGTATTATTAACATGATTGTCATTTTGAATATTCATAGTCAACTTTCCTTTCTTGACACCATGTATCCTTTTGTCACTAATCTCAAAAATACCTATGACAGGCCCTTTGAATTTCATATTTACTAAAGATACAAAAAATATTGTCCTAAATGGGGATATAGTCATCATGCACTATCTATGGGACTCTTTCTCGTCAATTCCTATGACTTTGTGTCACCTACAAATTACATTCGTCAGTATTCCTTATATACCCTACCCTTCATCATGATATTGTCATTGTTCAAACTCTATGGTTTAGCTTTCTATTAGGTGTGTTGATTGTTCTTATATACAATGTATATGACTACCCTCATCATTGTGGTTTTTTGCTTGTTGATCTTATGATTGACATTTAACATCGTCATAGTGACTTAACTGTCCTATGTCAATCTACTATCTTTTTACCACCGAACATAAACTTGTCCTTTCTTTATCTATTTTAGGACTATCATGCTCCATTTGAGGTGATTTCCATTCCTTGTGAGTTGAGTTTATAACGTCACACACACAATTAGACCCTCTGTAGGTTTTTGAAACATTGTTTTTTTAATATTTTCATGACTGGAATATCTTGTCTAATTTTTCCTTTACACTGTCACAGTTCGTTTCCCTTTACATTCTTCACAGTTTGTTTCCCTTTGCATTGTCACATCTTTCTCTCTACAAGGAACTTGATATAATATTTGTATCTTGACGATAATCAAGTCGAGCCATGTAGAGGAATGTAAACTCCCACTTGACAAAATATAACTGGAGTTTCCTAATGCAAGCCAATCCACCAAACTATCTGTCTCTAAATGTGGGGCTTAGTGAACTATCTATGGAATATTTCCTCCTACAAGTACATTAGCACATAGTCCAAGATCACCATGAAATTTCTTTCTTTTCTCTAATTGTCTAATCCCATGAAAATATAGGGATTGAATTGATGTTTCATGTATTGACAGTAGAAAATCCTTCTGGTATGGAAGAAACAACCAAAACTACTGCAATATCAAATAAATATGTTCACTTTTGAAAAGAAAACTTGAAATTTTGTGGCCAACCATTCATTCTCTCACATGAAAGAAAATACTCAAGATTTATAAGCCAATTCAATGCACAAAAAACTCCAATAATGGAAGTGCATGCCCCCCAAACTCATTCAACTTTTCTTCAACGGTTTATCTTCATCATGTTGATATGCCTCATGGATCTAAGAATAAATCTTTCCCATCTCGGTATGCATGCCAATATTTATTACAAGATAGATGTGTAACTACTTTCCATAGTGGTCATCCCTGCAAAAACCATGCATTCTTTTCCCTACAACTCTATATCATCACTATTCACTTTGTGATGGATTTTATTAAGAGACATGCTCTCTCTAGTTAGTGATCTTTATTATACTCTTAAGGTTAAACTTACCTGATGCAAAAAAGCCACATATATGTAGGAATCTTGTCACCAACCCAAAATATTAACAATATCACTAGGAACTAGCTCTTTTGCAAGAAAATTAGGAATAAAATAACCATCCCTTTTACCATGGCATTTTTTTATTGCATTTGGTTGTGTAGCATCCAAGGTTTTTTTGTCGCATTACTTTCTTGCAAAAAAAAGCATCATTAATTTATCAACAAAAAGCTACCAAATCAAATGTCTGGGATGATTTTCTAGTTCATTTCACTCATATTTCACCTTATAAACTTGTAGTGTTCCTTTAAAACTTGTGGGTAGTTATAGCTGCCATAAAGGATTGCAACATGTTGAAAAGTGTAAGAATTGGCTAACCATGTCAGTCATAGCAAATCTATCCTGCAAAGAAGATTTGACACTGCCAGTGATGGATGAGGTACTCCCTATAATGATCAAGTCATCAACATAGAGCACAAGTAGCAAATGAGAATCATCTCATTTGCAAAATAGAGACATTTGGATCTGAATGACACCTGGTGAATTTTGCTAAGAGAAGAAAGGAAACCATCTTGGCATACCAATCCCTAGGGGCCTGTTTGAGGCCATAGATAGACTTCCTCAATCTGCAAACCAAAGAAGAATCCTGCATGAATCCCTGCGGCTGCTCCACATAAATCTCCTCATGAAGATCCCCATGAAGAAATGCACTCTTCACATCCATCTGATGTACAAACCAACCATGAGCTACAACAATAGCGAGTGTCAAGTGAATGGAGTTCATCTTAGCAACAAGTGCAATGGTCTTTGTATAATCAACACCTAGAACCTATGAGAAACCTTTTTTCACAAGCCAAGCCTTGTATTTATCCACACTTCCATTTGTTGCATACTTGGTCTGATAGATCCACTTACATCAAACCATCTTTCTCCCCTTAGGGAGTGGAACTAAATCCCATGTGTGGTTCCTTATCAAGGAACTATACTCTTCCTCCATTGCTAAATCCCACTCTAGAATTCCTGATTCTTCCTTCAAGGACTGTGGATCAGATGCACTAGCAATAAAAGCATGTGGAAAATCATGATGTTGTGACTGACTCTGAGTATATGAAGGACCCCCAACAAGAGAACCTATTGAATCAAGAGTTTGTCGAGTCCAACGATGTCTAGTAGGACATGAAGGATGAGGATTCTCAACTACAAGTGGACCCTGTGAAGGTGTGATCTTGTGAGTCAGAGTTGAGGGAGAATCATCATCTGAGTCACTATCATCACTGTCCACTATGGAGGAAGGAAGAGGAGGATTAGAGGCCAAGCTAGGAGAGCTTCCCTCAAACTGAACACTCCTCTCAATGAATACCTCATGTGTCTCACGATCCAAAAGTCTATATGCCTTAACACCTTCAGGATATCCAACAAATAAGCAAGGCCTACTCTGAGGTTTTAATGCCTTTCACTTCTCTAGAGGTATGCGCGCCCAAGCTAGACAACCAAAAACTTTGAAGTGTCTCACAATTAGTTTTCTATCACACCAAGCCTCAAAAGGAGTCATACCCTTCAAAGCCTTATGGGGAACCTAATTTTGGATGTGTGTGGCACAACTGATAGCTTCTACCCAAAATTGAGGACCAAGAGAATGAGCATGAATCATGCAGCTAGCCATCTCCTTAAGGGTCCTATTCTTCCTTTCAGTAACACCATTTTGTTGTGGAGTGTAGGCAACTAAATGCTGAAGATCAATCCCCTCAAGAGTACAAAATTCCTCAAGTCTATTGTTCACATATTCCCTTCCATTGTCAGTGTGAAGAATCTTGACACATGAGCCTTGAAGGCTAGAAATATGTCAAAAACTTCACTCTTGTGAACATGAAAATAGACCCATGTGAAGCGGGAGTAGTCATCAATGAGGGTGAGGACATAGGGGGCCTTGCTTAACGATGGCACTGGAAATGGGCCTGCTACATCACTTTGAACCAATTGAAGAACACCCAAGGCTCTCCAAGACTTCCTTTTGTCAAACTTCTCTTCTAGATGCTAACCCAAGGAACAACCTAGACATACACATTCGAAAAAGCTGATTTGAAGGAGTCATGTAACCATATCCTTGGAGCTAAGTTGTTGAAGATAGTGGTAATTGAGATGTCCAAACCGCTCATGCCATAGCTTACTTTCTAAATTTGAATGAGTGAGCATGGTTGTAGAAGGAGACTTATGCACAAAGTGGGAGAATGAGTAAAGTCATGTGTTGTGATTGGCTTGTCCCACTGCAACCAAGGCATCATCCTTAAGTTCTTTGACCACAACTAAATCTAGTAGAAACTCAACTTTCTTTCCATCTCCATAATGAGTGATTTGGTATATTGAAAGAAGATTAGCACTCATGTTAGGAACATAGAGAACATTCTCAATTGTTCCATTATCCATGACAACCGAACCTTCACCTTCAACTTCCACTTGAGTATCATCTCCTATGAAGATGTGAGGTACCTTAGATGGCTCCAAAGAATAAAATTTCTCCCTTGTAGAACCCATGTGATGAGTGGCAGCCACAATAGTGGTTTACAATTTGATGGAGGAAGGAAAATTGAGAAAAAATGACCCCATGGAAAAAAAAAATATTTTGGGGGTTCGTACGAACTTGAAGGTTCACACGAACCAAAAATAGGTTCGCTCGAACTAGGGTTCGAGTGAACCCATTCAATGCTTTTGCCACCCAAAAAGCAATCAAAATACATGTAATCCAGGTGGTTCGCTTGAACCAGGGTTCGAACAAACCCGTGGGGGTTTGCTCGAACCCCTAGGAGTTCGTTCAAACCCCCCTAAACCGTGATTCTCCCCCTCAAACACAAAGAAAACCTATTTTTTTACGCTTCGAAGGTTAGTTTGAGTATGGAAATGGAGGATTCTTCATAAACCAAACTAGAATTAAGTAGTCCTCGGAACAAGCTATCCTACGAACATAATTTTAATATGTTTTGGTTTCATTATGTATTTGTTTTTTTAGTTTTATTAAACATAGGTTTTTCATTGAAAATGAAGGTCTCTTTTCTGCACATGTGGAAAAATAATAGATTATCAAAAAAAAATTCAAAAATATGAGTGCACCAGATATTGAAGTCCTTGATCCAACAAAAAAAATGAATTTCAATATGTACAAAAAAAGTTACGCGTTATACAGTCGCGCTATTTCTGAATTGTAATTAGTTTGACTTCAAAAATTGATTAAAGAAAAAATATTCAATAAAAATCTATCTAGCCAAGTGGAAGCACTAGATATCAAAGTTACAAATTTAAATTTGAAAGAATTATATTTTTATCCTTCATGGAAAGAAAGTTATGTGTTATATGGTGTGCGTCACTTTTTTAAAATGTTGTTTTCTAAAAAAAGCCAGTTTTCGTGGGAGATGGAAAAAGAAATGTAATCTGATTCCAAAAATTTTGAAAATAATATTTTTAGAATCTACAGAAAAAATGTGATGAGACTCTAGTTTGCATCATCTTCAAATTCCTCACGGTTTAGCCGCTATAGGTGCCCGAATGTGAAGATTTAGTTAAAAATAATAATTTCAGTGTCTAATTTGGCCAAAAATTGTAATCCACTATTGTGGGATCACCCTTGAACCAGCACCCGAGTCAAGTATCAATTGTTGTGAAGAACCTAAAGTAGCCATAAATTCTCTCCCTTTTCCTTTTGATTGTGAGGAAGTGGAAGGAGATGAATCCTTCTTCTTGTAGGCAGATGGAAAATTGATGTTGTTCTTCTTGATGATGTTTTTCAACTCATCAATTTGCTTAGTGTGGCAATGATGCTCATCATGACCAACTCTCTTGAATATGAACAAGTTGGTCTCTCCTTCTTGCTTGAATTTCCCTTCTTGGGAGAAGATGAAGAATTCCCTTATTATGGAGAGGATGATTGTGCTTTATGGGTATGTGTAGGATCATCATGGAAAAAACAAGCCCTTAAGTGGCAAAAAATTCAGAAAAATTAGAGTTAGGCAACTTGAAGTAAAAATTTGAATAAGTTATCTATATTATTTCAAAAATATGTAAGAATAGAACTGGTAAAAATTGAATGTAGTTTCTAAACTACTAGGTTTATTTAAAAAAAAAATCTATTTGGTGAAAATTTGAAATTTCAATGCAGTAGTACTTAAATTTTAGGGAAAAATAAGTAGGTGTGTATGTCTAACCACCCTAACCATAATAAAATGATAAATTTTTTATAAGATTTTAGATATAAGTAGAGGACTCATGTCCCGATGTGATGCATATTTTTGTAATTTTTTGAGTAAATAATTAATTATGATTTTTATTACAACTTTTAAAAATATAAAACTCTATGTCTAACCACCTTAACTTGGTCAAAACTTCATGAAATTCAATATTTTTATTTTTAAATCCTATAGTATGTGAAGCATAGAATGTGACACATGTTTCAGATTCAAAAAATGTGATACCGTTTGAAAGCTATAGATGTTTTTCAATTATCCTATCACTCGGAATTTAGTCGTAATTCAAATAGAAAATGAATAATAATTATTTATTAAATTCAAAGTAAAGCATAATTTATATTGGTTGAAAACTGAGAATATCCTTTAAAAACCCTTTTCATTTCATCAATTTTGGGTAAAATAAAAGTCGTCAACCACATACCCTACACATACCCATCATATCGCCACTTTTTGGCCCATCATGATCATGCACATACCCTTATCTTGTTGGCTCTTTGGCTTAGATTGCTTCTACTTCTTGTTGGAACCCTTTCCTTGATTCCCTTCATTCCCTTGATTAGCCACCAAAGCTTTGGACTTTGAAGACTTGAGAACCCCCGTGCTTATCAACTTTGCTTGCTCTAGCATCAACATTTCTGTAAATGCATCAAATGATGGCATAGTGAAAGAACTACCTACTGTCAAGCGATGGGTTTGGAAGCTAGAAACAAATGTTGCATATTCTGATGGAAGCTTTCCCAACAAATTGTAGACCAACTGTGCATCCTTCTTATCAATGCCACAATCCTTAAGTTGTGCTCTTAGCTCACTTTCCTTAGTGACATAGTCTTGGATTGTATCAAAATTCTTGGGATCTAACATTGTGAGATCATTGTCAAGTTGATAACCTCTAATCTCATCAACTTGGCCATACAATTGACCAAACTTTTCCCAAGCCTCTTTGATTGTTTTACACTTTTCAATTTGAAAGATGAGATCTTTTGATACATATCTCCTTAAAGTTCCAAGATCCATAGTATTTTTAGTGAGCCAATCAATATGAGCAATAGGATTAGCTTTAGGATCAGATGGTGCAACAATGGTTCCATCAATATAATGAGTTAATCCTTTTTCCATTACCTTACTTTGAGCATCAATTTTCCAAGAAGCATAGTTATTTGGAGTTAAGAAAGGAAATTTAGGAGAACCCATAGCAAAAAAATTAAAGAGAACAATATAGAGAGAGAGGCACAATCACACAAGACACCTCCAAAAATTCACTCAATCAAAGAACCCCCCCCCCGAAAAAAAAAAAGTAGGCTACAACAGACTCAAATGATTGATACAAAAGACCAAACTAAGATCTTAGCTTTACAAATGCCAAAACAGACCATATGCTGAAAGTATAATTTTTTATCACAATCACTACAAACTAATAGCACCACTGTGAATTTGATAAAAAATATGCACTTTAAAAAAAAGGCATCTGAAAAGGAGGTCGTATGAGCCTGAATGGAGCCCCAGAAGTTGCAAAAATGGTGACAACTCAGCAACACCTTTGAAAAATTGAATTTTTTGGAAACTCTGTGTATAAAAATTAGAAACCAATTGCACTAGCACGTAGAGCATGAAAAATTAGCCCAAATAAAAAAAATTGCACTGAAAAAGGCTTCAAAATGACCAAGATATGAGGGTTTGAAAATGAACTGCAAAATCAAAAACTCAAATGGAGAGGGGTCTGCCAATTTTCAAAAAGTGTTGATGTAGTGCTGATGTCAGTAATAAAGAGCATTAAATTTGACGGTTGTATGACCATTGCACATGTTTTCCAAGTTAATTTTGAGGGCCATCTGCCTGTCATGAATGCTGACGGTCCCCTGCTAGAATATTCCTTTTTCGATGTTGGAATATGCTGGAAAAAAATTTTAAGTCAATGGAATATTCTTTAAAGAATATTCCCTGCAAAATATTTTCCTCTTGCCACCAGACATTAACTCACCACCCGTTCTAAATGAATGGTTGGATCTTTTGAAGTTTGGCTGCCAGTCTTTTCCAACACTGTCGATCGCTATGTGTGGGGGTTGCATCCAAAGGAGCCACGTGGCGGAGTGGGGGTGGTCATGGTACAACAGTACCTTTGGCAGTACCCATCTGTAATGATAGTTGAGTCGTACGGCTCGGCCAACAAACAAAATTTTCCTTGACAGACAACTTTGTCTAAATTCAACGATTTGCAAGAGGATTTAGGGGTTATTGTCCCTTCTGAGCACGATGGCGATGTCCTTTTTGGCTGAAAATGCTCTAAAATGGTAGCTAGGTCTTGGATCTAGCAACCACCTCCAATCTTCAAGCCCTTGTAGATTTGACCTCCAATGTCCAACTGGAACAAAACAAAAGGCAAATCTGACTATCTCAGACAATCTGGATGCAATGGTGAGCTTAGATCTGATGTAACAAGCTCCCAAAATGCACCTACAATACAAGGCCAAAAATGGAACCCTCATAGAATCTCTCCAAAATGAAAATCCAAAAGCACTCCAATAGCTCTGATACCATGTAAGAATTGGCTATGAAGGTAGCCACCCAAGATCTAGAAACCTAATAAAAAGCACAAGCATAAGAGAGATAGAAACAATATGACAAGAATAGACTGTATTCTACCAATAATGCAAATAGAATGGAATGACCAAAATTACATAAGAGACCTCTTGGTTATATAGCCAAAGTGAGTACATAGAAGGGCATAAGATTATGACAAGTTTCATAATCTTATGACATGAGACAACTATGAAAAGCTATCACTCCACCTAAAGTGGAAAAGTGATAATGTGATAATCACCACAAATGGTGGATCACCCACAAAAGCTGGAGAGGTAATCCCATGATGTGTCCACGAAAGGTGGATGTGATAAAGTAATAACATGATAAGTCCACCAAAAGTGGAAATGCTCCAACTACCTCCTATGTGGTCCCCAAGTAAACTTAACTAAGGTGTAATCATGACCTAGGACAAGGTACAATGCTTTTATTTACACCAACAAAAAGAGACCCAAAGTAGCAGGGAACCCTAGAGTAGTTGACTTAGTCAAAGAAAAGCTTAAATTTTTTAATGGATAAATTTCCCTCCATTATGCAACATGATTTTGACATAGTCAAGGCACTACCTGTAGACACGTGAAATTGACATCATGCATTTGATTAGTTCATATTCATCCATTCATCAAATAAATCAAGTTTATTTGGTCAATCTCCTAAAGTCATCAATTTAAATTAAATAAATCAACTTGATCCTATCATTATCCCCCTTAGCTAAATAAATCAAATATTTATTTAACTAAATCTTTATCACCTTTCATCTCCCTTTGATTTGATTTAAATCCCTAAATCTAAGTCAAATGGGTCAAATCATCTAAGCATCATCTTAACTAAGCTAATCCTGATTAATCTAATCTAACCACCCATCACATCCTCTAGCTTTTCCCACTTGCACAAATAAATCAATTTATTCATTTATAAAATCAGCATTTTCCTCAACAAAGCATCTTTGGACAATATTCCCTCAAGTTTGAATTCAAAAACAAGTGGACATGTACATCCAACAAAGCATTTATGAGCTCTTACATGGCTCTTACACATCTCTTGCACAAGTCAAACTTAGCATTTAACTCTCAATTTCAAATTTGAATCTCCCCCTCTTTGGCACATTGACCAAAATGTGCTTTCCAACCAATCTCCAAGCAAATACAAATCAATTATTTTTCAAAGAGGGGTCTAAAAAATGTTTCCTCCATTTTTTGTCTCTGATTTTCAACATAACATAATGAATAAATTTTATGCCCTATTTCCGTATAATTTTATTTTCTATTTTCAAAACACTAATAATATCAAATACTTACCCTTTTGCATAATGTAATATTAAAAAATTATAATTGATTTCACTAAAAAAATTGTTTTCTCCTTCTAATTAATCTATCAATAATTAAATACAAGACTCTTCACGTGATATTAATATTCCTAATTTCATTTAATCAAAAATCAATAATTAACCTTTCTCTTTCCAATAATTAACAACATAGTTAATATTCCAATCGGATTATAAAATCATTTTCACATACCAAGAAAATGCATAAATGATATTAAAATCAGCAAAGAAGACACATTTGTTGGTCTAACACATGGAGATCAAAAATAATAGTCAATTCAAATAAGTTTTTCACGAGTTTTGACAATACAAGACTAGTAAGGTGAGATGGCTAGTAATATCCAATGTTAACATTCTTCAAATACCAACCATTGGTCAAACACCCTTTTTTTTTTTGCACACTCAATCAAATTTTATTTGCATCTATCCAATACATAACGATAGCCAAAGTAAATGATAAATTTACACAATGCCATATTATCAACAATTCAATTAAATCATCCATTCATGAAATATAGTTAACACATAATATCAAATTATCACATCTAGCTTTAAATCATCTATGACTAGCATGATCCAAGAACAAGATGCATAATCAATAATAGTACATAACACTAAAATGATCTAGCATACATGAGCACAACATATATATCCCATAATATATAGTTAAGAAACTCATGCCAATATGAAACCTCACTAGAAATACCTCGATGGTCATACAAAGAATCTACATAAATGCATCTAGAATACACCATCACAACACCTCAATGGTACAACAAGCCTCATCAAAAAAAATTGTGCAATGACTCAAAGCACATGAATCATATGATACACTAAAGAAACACTCGATACAACATATATCAAATGAATCAAAAAGCACACAAGGAAAAACACAAGAGTGAACACTACACACATCAATTCCATATTATTCATTTTATATGTTTTACTATTTTTTTTTCTATACTTATATTATTTTCTCTCTCTTACAAAAATTCTTCTATGTTCTTTTAAACATGTGTTCTATGATATGTCTATGTTATATTATTACTACTTGTATAATGTACATGGTTTATCTTCTTATTCTATGGGTTCTATATCTTTGTCATGTCTTCTTAGCTTTGCTTCAACATTTATATTCTACTATGTTGTGATGATGCCTCTTTCTCTAATAGTTTATTATAAACCTATTATATATTTTTACTATGACCACAAAAAATATCTATGTACATTTTTTAGGATATATATGTTCTTTTTATTTCTTCTTTCTAAATGATATTCATTTCTAACTCACACATATAACATGTTCCTTTCCTCCTACATATTCATAGAATTAATGTTCCACCTCCTTGTTCCTTCCTTTTAATACTATACACATTTTCCCTTTCTATATGTTCTTAAATTGATTACATCTAGAATAGAATATATTGATCATAAAATATCGCACTTCTCCGAATAGCCTTATGGGAAATTCAGTGAGTGGGGTACCAATTTTCACCTCACTGAATGACCTCCAAGATTTCTAAAGAAAGTTGGCTCTTCTTTGTGTTTACGGGGAAAGGGGGCAAGAGAGAAATGCAAATAAAACATTAAGATCCCAATGCGCCAAAGATTTTACAACATTTCAAAATTTAACTATCTCTTATAACTGATGAGATGGACACAAAATGCCATAGAACCTTCATTGTTGGGAAGAGAATGAGTAGTAAAGGCTACAGAAAGCATAGTTCAGTATTTCAAATCTCCTTGTGGGAAGCATCCATTAAGGTCCAACAAAAATAAGAAACCCTAAATATTATTAGGAATACTCATATATTTATAAAATCCTTCCTCCTTTACAACATAATATGAAAAATGGCATATATTTTTATAGAAAATGAAAGAGTATATAATAGACATGGTCCAATTTCTAAAAGATAGCATAGAACATAGAAGCTAACAGCATGTAAAATAATTATCTGGAATATCAACATAAGGCTTTAACACAATGTTCTCAACATAAACAAAATATAAAAAAGTGGTTGGTGGGGAAAATTTAGGGCTTATCAAGACCTAGATAAACCACTAGAAATTTTTCCACACAAAACAATCACTATGATTTGATATTGATTATGAGAATCAAAAGATGCAAATAACAATCAGAAATACCTAACTGTTATAGCAACTATGAGGGAAGTTTTTAGAGCTCAAAGATGTGTGTACCTTGTTGCAAGGAGCCTATTTTTAGGGCACAAAGGACTCATTCACCTATAGTGGTGAATGGATCCCTGTTAGAGTTTCTAAAAATAAGATATGGGTTATTTTCCTTGATGTTTGTACTCTCAGATTCTCGGTTGTTAGCTCACAAAAACTTGTACTTAATTCTATGGCTTCATTTCTCTATTCTTGCACTTTAAGTGACAACTTTTGCAACTTGACAACTTTGAGAATTTTTCTCTAAACTTGATCTCCACTTCATCTTCAACTTATAAATCTGCAAACACACATTCAAGGAGAGAAAAACTTGTTGATTGTTAGTGAATAGGGGTTTTCCTAAGTCAAACCCTTTGTAGGTAATTAAACCAAATGATGAGATAAGGAAATTGAAGAATGAAACATGAAATGGTGCAATGTAGATACCTTGAATGTTGTCTTGCAATATAAATCTGCAATCTAACATGTAGTGGCCATGAGGAATGTACATCTTGATCCTTGAATATGATGTGAAACAATTCTTACAAGTAGATCTACAATGCTACATTCACTCTCTTAGCTCAACAACATGCATGAATGCACTAAACCCTTGACATGATGATATGATCTTGAATTGCTACAATAAACTTTGAAAATCTACCTTGAAATCCCTTTAAAAATTCTCTTGTAATGCTCTAAAGCTTGTAAACTTGAATTCTTGGATACTTAGAATGAATTGCTAGGAGAAACAATCTGAATTAACCCCTTATTTATACTAAATTAAGAGATTAACCCTTAAATTCAAACAATTAAGGATGACACAAGATCTGGGGATAAACATTATTAAATTTCCACCACAATAAAATTCAAAAAGGGGGTCTTCATTAAGGGAAGACCCATTTTCCACCTAGGGCAAAAGGGGTCCTAGCTCAATTTTCTAGAACCTAACCTCGAGGGATGGAAATATCACTAAAAACCCATTTAGAATCAACTGATAAAGGGGAGTCCTAGAGAGGGAGGACCCATTCGCCACCTAGGGTGAATGAGTCCTAGCACCAATTTCTAGGACCCTAATTTTTCCCAATTAAATGTTATGAAATTTGAATTTTGGGTGTCAGGATAGATCCTCGGGAGGTTTCATAAATAAGGATTAAATTTGAATTAAAGGGGTTAATTAACTCCAATTAACAACAATTAATTAAAAGGACCCTAGATAAGTGTGATAGTGTGTTACAACAATTTACAACACCTAAATAAGGTACACATTAGGTACATTTCATTAAAAGGGGCCCATTAGGCTTAATTAATAGGATAAACCTTAGAAATGTGTGAAAGTGTGTTACAACACTTTCCAACACTCTTGCAAAGGAAAATTTAAGGCACATTTTAATTAAATAAGGACCCTAGAATGATGTGAAAGTGTACAACACATTACAACACTATTCCAAGATACAATTAATTCAAATTTAGGTCAGTTATCACTATTAAGTGTGAAAAGGGATTACTTTTTTTGACACTACATTTTAACCCCACTTTGGATAGAGTTTTCCCCCATGAAAAAATCACACTAAAGTATACATTCAATACATTTAAGTATGCAGCAATAACAAAGATACATAACCATACCCTGTCAAAGGCCAATAAAAAAAACAAAAGGATCAAGTATAACTACCACAACACAATGTGGAATGGGGTTTTTTTTCCAAGAAAAAGGATCAAGCTTTGATAGTACAATGCGATGTGTAACACATCTAGTTCATTTTTCCATAACATATGTTGCTCACTCTGGGGTAGTGGAACCTCAATTTGTCCACTAGGTGAATTATCGAAATGAGGTGGCAAATGAGAGAATCATTGTAACCTCTTATACCATACCCAAGTTATCCTCCTAACAAATTCGATAAGGAACCACAATGTAATGCTTTTGTGAATGCTTTTGTAATGTAATTTTTTTTTATAGGGGGATTTTCTTTGTTCATGTAAAGGTCTTCTTGTTGGGGAGAATTATACCTAATGTCTCCAAGAGAGGACAAGTCAAGGTGTTAGATCGTCACTCATGGGATACTTCATTTGCATCATGCCATGATAGTAGATCGTACACCCTTGGATGGCATCAAACCCAATGACACCACCAAAAAGAGGACACATCACAAGAAAAAAGAAAAATCATACCATAAAATTTTTTTGAAAGATTTCATGGATGTATGCCCCCACTTTAAAGTGGTTGCTACACCATTACTGTGAGCAACTATTTTAAAGTAGCCAAATTTTTTGTCTAAGACATGAGAGCTTTCCTTAGAAAACCCTATGCCAATTCATATGTTTATGAGATAAGCTACATCATGAAATAGGAAGGAAGGGTTGCCCCCACAAATACATAAGGGGTCAGCATGTTTGTGCTACAATGTTTTCATAGAGCATGGAACTATCATCATTCCCTAAATACTCATAGAACTGGAAGAATGACACAAAGAGAGTCAAAACAAAGGAAAAGCATTTCGAGTCAACATGGAAGAGACCTGAATGTCTCGATGCCTTACGTCATCCCCAAAAGGAAAACACAAGACAAGTGAAAAAGATAAAGAAAAATATTTTGGGTCAACATGGAAGTGACCTAAATGTCTCAACACCTTGCATCATCCCCAAAAGGAAAACACAAGAAAAATGAAAAATAATTATGAAATATAGAAGAATGAAAGGTACATATAAAGGAATACACAAAGAGAGAGTGGTACATCAAATGAAACAACACAAGGGATCACATTACACACATGAAATCACACAAAAGAAAAAGAAATAATGCAAAAGACTAGTAAGGCACATGCGAGTCAACCTAAAGTACGTTGTCTACATCCCAATCTCAGTCAGTATAAACAAAAGGTGGAAAACTAGCCAAAGGGACAAGAGCAAGTGTTGAACTAGGAGAAGCACCAGGTTCAACACTCATTTTAGGAGATATGTCATTTAAGCTCATAGAAGAAGAGAACAATTTATTCAACTCATCATGCACTTATTCATAAATTTTTGTTATGTCAATGTCATCATCTAGATTTATCACAACGTCCATGCAATGTTCTTGTTTATGTTGTGGCAAAGATTTAGGATCATCATGCTTTGCTTTAGGTAACTTTGGATTCTAATTTTTTGTGTTCTTGTCTTCTTAAGTTTGTAATTTACAAGCAATAGCATGTTGCAAGGTGATTTATCCCAATGAGGTGGCAAAGATATAGGATCATCATGCTTTGCTTCAAGTAACTTTGGATTCTAATTTTCTATGTTGTTCTTGTCTTCTTGAGTTTGTAATTTACAAGTATCAATCTTTGATGGTACAACACGATGTGTAACACATCTAGTTCATTTGTCCATAACATATGCTGCTCACTCTGGGGTAGTGGAACCTCAGTTTTTCCACTATGTGAGTTATCCCAATCAGGTGGCAAATGAGAGAATCATTGTAACCTCTCATACCATACCAAAGTTATCCTCCTAACAACTTCGATAAGGCACCACAATGTAATTCTTTTGTAAATTCTTTTGTAATGTAAATTTTTTTTTAAGGGGATTTTTCTTTGTTCATGTAAAGGTCTTCTTCTTAGGGAGCATTATCCCTAATATCTCCAAGAGAGGACAATTCAAGGTGTCAGATCATCACTCATGGGATGCCTCATTCGCATCATGCCATGATGGTATATCGTACACCCTTGAACGAAATCAAACCAAATGTGAAAGGTCCAACATTAGGTGCTCTAGTTACAACTCTTGTGTGTTACTATTAATGAGTCATGTCCTTATCATTGGGTGAGCAACAAATGAAGTACTCAATTTTGTTTGAAAAATAGGGTAATATAAATTGCACAAAATGCTACTTCTGATGCTAGTAGAATAAAGCTTGTTGAGTTGAACGTGAATTGTACTTAATAATCATACATCACAATTTAACAATTTATAAATGTTATATCAATTAATCATGACATACTTAGATAAATGCCATTCTATATATTAATATTGTTATGGCCTTCATAATTCGTTTATATGTTTTTATGCAAAAACTTATAAATGATCATAATCCCTTTTAAATTAGATTCTAATTATTCATTATGGTTACCTATTTATAACTTGGTAAATAATCATATTAGACAATGCGAATCAATAAATGGATTTAAAAGAATGATACCTATAGTCATCAATCTACTGAAGAGGGAGAATATGCCTACTTCATCGTGTAATGATTGGATCAATGTTATTAAAAAAAATAGATATATAAAATATCATTATAACATTCTGCATATGCTTAGATTGGAATAGTAATCAACTTAATGAAGGATGGAAAGAAAATTGCACACAAACATTTTGGTTTTAGGCTAATGATATTGTTGATCCCCTCGAACAACATTACCCTTTCACATAAACATAGAATGAAGCAATGACTTAAGATCATATAAAAAAATAATGATTTAAATTTATCTCCTTCTTTGAATAAAATATAATTACAATTTAAGCCTTCTAAGTAAAATTTCCTTGTCCTATATATTTTCATATTTAAGAATTCAATAATCAAGTAATACATGAAATCTAAGACATGAAATAAAATTATCTAAGTGTGAGTACGAGATGAATAACAATACCACCACTAATGCTTGAAAAGAAAAAAGAAATGATATCATAATATTATTATTAAGTTATAATTCTATGGCGATGTGTCGCGTTAAAGTTTGAGGGTTGTCTAATGAGGAAAATCTGTTGCTACGTCAAAATTCAATTAAGTAATCATACCATTACTGTCCAGTGATTAAATAATAATAACTTTATTTTGGTTAGTAAAATAAAATAATGTCATTAACAAATAATATTAACATTCATACAAGAAAATATTATTATCGATAATACTAATGATGTAATATATAAAATAAATAAATAAAGAGATTGAATCCTTATAATTAGGAATATGTGACTTAAACACTATTGGGGAAATAATATGTTACTGCCTACCATAATATTGGTAAATACTTGGTGTGTAGAGTAAAAAAAGGAGTGGAGTAAGGAAATCATGACATAAATTTCTAGATTCTTATGGGAAGGTATAGGTGATCTCATTCGCAAGATTGATAGTGATAAAGGAAGCAATAAATTCAGATATACTTAGATTTTGATAAGGGAACGAAGGAAAACTAATTGTGGGGGTCTGGGAGGCTTAGCTACCAAGAGTGGGAATTCATAAATGCTGCAGAAGATTAGTTGTCGAGGGAAGGATAGACGTGGCATTCATTGTCATTATATGGAGAAACTTGGCTACCGTAGGAAGTGGGGAGAGGAGTACAACCTTTGTGCATTAAATGAGTGTTCATGATTAGTACGAACCGTGTCAAGCAGAGCACACTGAGAGCGCATATTTCGCTCAAACAGGGAATGCAATGATGGGATGCAAAAATGTATGAGAGAACCTGGAGGAAACCAACAAAAGGAAATGGGAAAGGCAGATTGGATGCTGGAAGGCAGATTTGATGATTGAAAAACAGTTGCAGTGGTGAGATCAGATGGTTTTCGCTCCTCCAAACTCTTCCTCTTTGGTATGGACCCTTCACTTCTCCAATTTGATGAGCTGCAGCCAGTAAATAAGTTTGCAATGATGGTTTAGAGTGTGTTTATTAAAATGAAAATTACTTCCAAGATCCTAATAATGCGCACATTTAGGTTTTAACATAACAGAAACCTTTACCCTACCTAGGCAAGTATATTTCAATATCGAATATGATTAATATAAATCTATAATTACATTGGTAAATGATTCTTTTTATTTGTTGTATACCTCATTTTATGAGTATAATAAATTACTTAAAGTTGTTAAAAAGTTGTTAACAAAATTATTATTAATAATCATTGATTTGTGACAAATTGATGATAATTTTATTATAGTATGTATTTTAATTAAAAGATATGATTGATTATAATATGATGCCATTGTTTTCTTGTTATTATGCCATGATCAATCTATTTTCATAAATAATTTGATGTGGGGTTGTCCACTAGAATTCCTAGATAATTTTGGTGCAAAAAGGTTGATAGTAATTTATATTTCTTCATTGATAATAATCTATATTTCTTCTAGTATCATTTAAATTTAAAAGATTCAAGTGAATTCCAATAATTATTGCATGAAGGATTTGAAGAAATATGATAATTTTCTAATTTACTTGATGATATAAAGGCTACATGATTCTCTAGAAGTTTGCATTAAATGATTTATAGATGATTCCTTATTCTTTGTTAATTAGATAATTCATCTAACATTTGATTCAGACAGGTTAGGAATTATGTTATTGTAATATTTTATCGTATTATTTGTTTTATTACTTGTCTTATATATTAAGAACTCTATAGGGGATTCTCTCTTAGGATTTAATCTGCAAGTAGATGGCTACCAAACTTGGGCTAAGTATATATATATATTTAGATCCAAGTAAACATAGAAAGTTCTTTTACAAACTCAAAGCAATTATCCTTGGAGTGTGTTGCATCCTTATCCAGGTCTTCAATCCTCGGCTTCACCTAAGTGGGTGGCAGCCGTCTGAGAAACTGTCTGGGGTAATGGACCCTAGAAAGGGTTGCATACCCACTTTTATAGTATGTTATTTGTATGAAATACATGATACCTTGAGTAGAGGATTGAATTTTAGTATGTATCAGTGTTATGGTGTTGTGAGTATGAATGAAGTTGAGTCGTCCATTGAAACCTAATGTTTATACCCTATGTGGGTTAGTCAAATGAGTTGGAGAAACTCAAGTTGTCGAACTAAGGTGCCTCTGTGAAATATATACGTAGGCAAGGCCATCAAACGATGAGCCCCCGAGGCATTAGGTCGCGCCCCTAGGACTGTCCTTTTGAGTCTTGTATGTGACTTGTCATATTTTAAGCTACCAATGATTTATATAGCTCATCTTAAGTAATCATGTACTAACTACCTTGATCATATGTGTATGCCAATTCATGTAAACCTTGCAAGTATAGGAATTGAGAATGACAAAAATATGACACAATGGAATGTAAGATGTATGTTAAGCCAGCCCATGGTAAGTAGACTTTATTACTAAAAATAGTAAATCATTTCTATCCTTGCTTCAAGCTACTGTGATCATTTACTATAGTTGTAAGTAGTGAATTGTGTTATTGTCTTCTAAGAAAAAAAATATATTTACAAATTTAGTAAATTCATTGTAGATTGTTAGGTTGTTTAGAGTATTAAGTGTGGGCATGACACAATGACACCACCAAAAAGAGGACAAATCACAAGAAAAAAGAAAAATCATGCCATGAAATTTTGTTGAAATATTTCATCAATGTATGCCCCCACTTTAAAGTGGTTGCTACACCATTACTGTGAGCAACTACTTTAAAGTAGCCAAATGTTTTGTCTAAGACATGAGAGATTTCCTCATAAAACCATATGCCAATTCATATGTTTTTGAGATAAGCTACGTCATGAAATAGGAAGGAAGGGTTGCCTCCACAAATACATAAGGGGTCAGCATGTTTGTGCTACAATGTTTACATAGAGCATGGAACTGCCATCATTCCCCAAATACTCATAGAACTAGAATAATGACACAAAGAGAGCGAAAACAAAGGAAAAGCATTTTGAGTCAACATGGAAGAGCATAAATGTCTCGACACCTTGCATCACCCCCACAAGGAAAACACAAGACAAATGCAAAAGATAAAGAAAAATATTTTGGGTCAACATGGAAGAGACCTAAATGTCTCGACGCATTGCATCATCCCCAAAAGGAAAACACAAGAATAATGAAAAATAATTATGAAATATAGAAGAATGAAAGGTACATATAAAGGAATGCACAAAAAGAGAGAGGTACATCAAACAAAACAACACAAGGGATCACATTACACACATGAAATCACACAAAAGAAAAAGAAATAATGCAAAAGACTAGTAAGGCACATGCGAGCCAACCTAAAGTAGTTCATCCACATCCTAATCTCAATCAATATAAGCGGAAGGAAGAAAACTAGCCAAAGGGACAAGAGAAAGTGTTGAACTATGAGAAGCACCAGGTTCAACACTCTTTTTAGGAGATATGTCATTTAAGCTCATAGAAGAAGAGAACAATGTATTCAACTCATCATGCACTTATTCATCAATTTTTGTTATGTCAATGTCATCATCTAGATTTATCACAACGGGAGGTCAAATAACAACGTCCATACAATTTCCTTGTTTATGTTGTGGCGAAGATATAGGATCATCATGCTTTGCTTCAGGTAACTTTGGATTTTGATTTTCTATTTTGTTCGTATCTTCTTGAGTTTGTAATTTACAAGCAATAGAATGTTGCAAGGTGAGTTATCCCAATGAGGTGGCAAAGATATAGGATCATCTTTCTTTGCTTTAGGTAGCTCTGGATTCTAATTTTCTATGTTGTTCTTTTCTTCTTGATTTTGTAATTTACAGGGATCAAGCTTTGATGGTACAGCGTGATGTGTAACACATCTAGTTCATTTTTCCATAACATTTGTTGCTCACTCTGGGGTAGTGGAACCTCAGTTTGTCCACTAGGTGAGTTATCCCAATGAGGTGGAAAATGACAGAATTGTCGTAACCTCTCATACCATACCGAAGTTATCCTCCTGAAAACTTCGATAAGGCACCACAATGTAATGCTTTTGTAAATGCTTTTGTAATGTAATTTTTTTTAAAGGGGATTTTTCTTTGTTCATGTAAAGGTCTTCTTCTTAGGGAGCATTATGCCTAATGTCTCCAATAGAGGACAAGTCAAGGTGTCAGATCGTCACTCATGGGATGCCTCATTTTCATCATGCCATGACGGTAGATCGTACACCCTTGGACGACATCAAACCCAATGACACCACCAAAAAGAGGACACATCACAAGAAAAAATAAAAATCATGCCATGAAATTTTGTCAAAAGATTTCATCGATGTATGCCCCCACTTTAAAGTGGTTGCTACGCCATTACTATGAGCAACTACTTTAAAGTAGCCAAATGTTTTGTCTAACACATGAGAACTTTCCTGACAAAACCCTATGCCAATTCATATGTTTCTGAGATAAGCTACGTCATGAAATAGGAAGGAAGGGTTGCCCCCACAAATACATAAGGGGTCAACATGTTTGTGCTAGAATGTTTTCGTAGAGCATGGAACTGTCATCATTCCCCAAATACTCATAGAACTGGGATAATGACACAAAGAGAGCAAAAACAAAGGAAAATCATTTCGAGTCAACATGGAAGAGACCTAAATGTCTCGATGCCTTGCGTCATTACCAAAAGGAAAACACAAGAAAAATGAAAAATATAAAGAAAAACATTATGGGTCAACATGGGAGAGACCTAAATGTCTCAATGCCTTGCATCATGCCCAAAAGGAAAACAGAAGAAAAATGAAAAATACTTATGAAATATAGAATAATGAAAGGTACATATAAAGGAATGCACAAAAAGAGAGACGTACATCAAATGAAACGACACAAGGGATCACGTTACACACATGCAATCACAAAAAAGAAAAAGAAATAATGCAAATGTATAGTAAGGCACATGCGATCCAACCTAAAGTAGGTCATCTACATCCCAATCTCATTCGGTATAAACAGAAGGCGAAAAACTAGCCAAAGGGACAAGAGAAAGTGTTGACCTAGGAGAAGCACCAAGTTCAACACTCTTTTTAGGAGATATGTCATTTAAGCTCATAGAAGAAGAGAACAATGTATTCAACTCATCATGCACTTATTCATCAATTTTTGTTATGTAAATTTCATCATCTAGATTTATCACAACGGGGGGTCAAATAACAACGTCCATGCAATGTTCTTGTTTATGTTGTGGCGAAGATATAGGATCATCATGCTTTGCTTTAGGTAACTTTGGATTCTGATTTTCTATGTTGTTCTTGTCTTCTTGAGTTTGTAATTTACAAGCAATAGCACGTTGCAAGGTGAGTTATCCCAATGAGGCGATGAAGATATAGGATCATCATGCTTTGCTTCAGGTAACTTTGGATTTTGATTTTCTATGTTGTTCTTGTCTTCTTGAGTTTTTAATTTACAAGGATCAAGCTTTGATGGTACAACGCGATGTGTAACACATCTAGTTCATTTTTCCATAACATATGTTGCTCACTCTGGGGTGGTGGAACCTCAGTTTTTCCACAAGGTGAGTTATCCCAATGAGGTGGCAAATTATAGAATCATCATAACCTCTCATACCATTCCGAATTTATCCTCTTGACAACTTCAATAAGGCACCACAATGTAATGCTTTTGTAAATGCTTTTGTAATGTAATTTTTTTTTGAAGGGGATTTTTCTTTGTTCATGTAAAGGTCTTCTTCTAAGGGAGCATTATGCCTAATGTCTCCAAGAGAGGAAAAGTCAAGTTGTCAGATCGCCACTCATGGGATGCCTCATTCACATCATGCCATGACAGTAGATCGTACACCCTTGGACGACATCAAACCCAACAACACCACCAAAAAGAGGACACATCACAAGAAAAAAGAAAAATCATGCCATGAAATTTTGTCAAAATATTTCATTGATGTATGCCCCCACTTTAAAGTGGTTGCTACACCATTACTATGAGCAACAACTTTAGAGTAGCCAAATTTTTTTTCTAAGACATGAGAGCTTTCCTCATCAAACCCTATGCCAATTCATATGTTTATGAGATAAGCTACGTCATGAAATAGGAAGGAAGGGTTGCCCCCACAAATACATAAGGGGTCAGCATGTTTGTGCAACAATTTTTTTATAGAGCATGGAACTGTCATCATCCCCCAATACTCATAGAACTAGAAGAATGACACAAACAAAGCAAAAACAAAGGAAAATAATTTCGAGTCAACATGGAAGAGACCTAAATGTCTCAATGCTTTGTGTCATCCCCAAAAGGAAAACACAAGACAAATGCAAAAGATAAAGAAAAATATTTTGGTCAACGTGGAAGAGACCTAAATGTCTCGACGCCTTGCGTCATGCCCAAAAGGAAAACACAAGAAAAATGAAAAATAATTATGAAATATAGAAGAATGAAAGGTACATATAAAGGAATGCACAAAAAAAGAGAGGTACATCAAATGAAGAAACACAAGGGATCACATTACACACATGCTATCACACAAAATAAAAAGAAATAATGCAAAATACTAGTAAGGCACATGTGATTCAACCTAATGTAGATCGTTTGCATCCCCATCTCAGTCAGTATAAACGGAAGGTGGAAAACTAGCCAAAGGGACAAGAGAAAGTGTTGAACTAGGAGAAGCACCAGGTTCAACACTCTTTTTAGGAGATATGTCATTTAAGCTCATAGAAGAAGAGAACAATGTATTCAACTTATCATGCACTTATTCATCAATTTTTGTTATGTCAATGTCATCATCTAGATTTATCACAATGGGAGGTCGAATAACAACGTCCATGCAATGTTCTTGTTTATGTTGCGGTGAAGATATAGGATCATCATGCTTTGCTTCAGGTAACTTTGGATTCTAATTTTTTATGTTGTTCTTTTCTTCTTGAGTTTGTAATTTACAAGCAATAGCACATCACCTACACCTACGCTCTCTATCACTTCAATTTCTTTTCAATTGTGAATCATAGGTTCCTTCTCTTCCTTGGGAGGAATAGATGAAATAACATTAGGTTGTTCAACCACTTTGTCTTTGGCTTTATAAACTTCTTTAACTCTACGATGGAAACGGGATTGTTTGTGTTATCTCATGGTCTCTTGTAGGAAATTGGAGGAGGTTTTTCTATAGGTTGTTCTTGTATGTTCGGAAGTGATTTTGTTCAATCATTGGTTTTTCATGGATAGGTGTTTCATTTATAGGTTGAGACATGTTTCAAAGGGATAATTCTGGTATTTTCTTTACCTTGAACTTTTGATATGATTTGAAAAAGAAATCCTCACGAGGCTTGATAGGTTCCATAGGCTCAGTCCAAAAGAAATCTAATGAAAAATTCCCTCGAGTAGATGCAAGATTAAATACACTATGGTCCACAATAAAGATATCATTTCCAAATGAAAACATTAGACATTTATGCACAACCGAAGGGAAAAAATTCATGGATTGGATCCATGGATAGCCTAGCTTCATAGAAAATTGGTTTGATTGTGGAATGATGGAAAATGAGACAGTTAATGTTTTCGGTTCCACTTTTAAAGGGAGATCTATTGAGCCTATCGTATGGAAAGAAAATCCATTATGTGTCTTGATCCATGCTTTCAATCTATCATATGTATCTTGATATAGTTCATGCACATATAAGAATTCTTCTATGATCACATTATCTCCATAGACGGGATCAATCAATATCCCATTAGTGGGCTTATCATTGATTCGGTCGGCTATGTAAAGAGGGCCATCAGGTGCATGTTTAAGTATGTCATTTTGTGAGAAAGCAATGTCAAGAGGATTTTTAGTTGAGCCCTTACAAGGTCTAGCTTTGATAAATGCTACCACTTTCTTTGCATTATTTTGTTTAATAGTATCCAAAGGACTAGTTTCCATAGGAGTTTGTTCTATGTTATCGTCCTCTGTATCAACATTCATCACATCATTCTTAGTTTCACTAGCTTTGACAAATGAAACAATGTGTTTAGGCATTGTATTTGTGAAGATTTGTAAATTTTGATTCGAATGGGCTACAGACTTGTTACCTTGATCATTCACTCCTCCAATTAGTAATTGATTAAAATTAATAAGGTCTTGCACAAGATGCTTAAGACACTTGCAATATTATGTACCATACCTATTTTGTTGATGGAAATTACAATAAGAATTTTTTTGAAAGCCTTCAGGCAATGGTATTTAGGGTCACATTCTCTAATAGGGGTAAGGTAAGCATTTTCTTTGCAATGAGTTGCAACATGATATTATGAAGGGTATCAGGTAAAGGAGTGAATTCTCTCTCCCGTTCCCCAAAACGAGTTGTCATCTTGATAGCCGCCACTTGATTATTATTTTGTTGACTTTTTTGAGGGGAATTCAATTGTAAAAATCCATTAGTCTGCTTGTTGAAAGGTTGATAATTGTTTTGAGTGGTGGATTCATAGTTTTTAGGATGACTAGGGGGATTTTTTGACATTACAACTGCCAATTGAATTTTGATAATCACAAAGGGATATACATAAATGGGTGAAGGATGGAAATCTCAACATTTCAAGTTGTCTTTGGAGTTTATCTTGTAAGTTGGCAATGAAAAATTTGTTGAATTTTGGCATCAGGGATCTTAACGTTCACTTGTGAATAAAGTGTTTGATATCTTCCTATGAAATCGGTTACTTTCTCTTCTTTTTGTTTACATGTCACTAAATTTGTAAGGGTCATCTTGGGACCCATGTGAATATGGAAGTGGTTGTAGAAGGCATCAATAATTTCATTGAATGAACCAATTAAATTGTTTGGCAAGGAGGAAACCCACTCTAAAGCAGTATCCTTTAAGGATATAGGAAATAACTTAGCCAAAAGTTTATCTTCAAAGATGAAATCACTACAAAAGGCCATAAAAGTGAAAACATAGATGACAGGATCTCCTTTCCCACCATATTTCTCAAAGCGAGGGACTTATATACCTTGTGGCATTTGTGCTCTTAATATGTCAAAGAAAAATGGGGTAGACTTGATGTATTGTAAAGGTTGACTATTGTTGTTTTGTTGTAATGTTGTCACTTGTTGCTAAAGAGATGTCATAGTTTGAAAAAGTGAGTTAATGAGAGGGTCATTGTGGTTGTAAGGTTAGGAGGAATAAGGTGGTGTGGTGTATGTATGTTGAGGACTAGTGAATTGTAGTTTGGTGGAGTTTGATTGTTGAGGAATTATTGTATTTGAAGGCACAAAGGTGGAAGGAATTCCTATGGAAGTGTACATAGTGCTAGTGGGTGTAAATTTGTTGGTTGGTTGAATGGTTGTTGTAGATTAAAAGGTTGTTGTAGGTTGGAATGTTGTTGTAGGTTGGAATGTTGTTGTGGGTTGTGTACTAGTATACATGTAGGGATGGACATTGGTATTGTGGAGGATGGAATTGGAATTCCACCTTGACTTAGGGTACACCCTGAAGCTTGAGTGGAATTATGGATGGTATGGATGGTGTTGGTAACATTAAGCACATTGGTTGTAGGTGGTGAAGTCATGGGTAATGAAGTATGCAAATTACGAGCCATGGAGGGTTGATTCTCAACACTATCAGAAAGAGGGTCAGAAAACCCAAGATCCATAGCGAGTGAGATATCGTGGGATGACATGAGCCTTGAACTATGTCTTATAATAGTATTGTGAATAGGACACCAAGTTGTAAAGCTCATACAAGTTTTACAAACCTAGTGTGCAAACCCTAAAATGGCAAAGAGGTAATGCAACAACCTAGAATGAAATGCAATTTTTAGATTCTAAAAAATGCAATTGATTGATTACACAATGTAATGACTAAAAATGAAATGTTTGAATGCAATTTTGAATTTTCAAAAATGCACTAAAATGAAGCAATTTAAGCTAAATGCAATGAAATTGATTAAACAGCACTATTATTTGATGTGATTATGAGAATCAAAAGATGCAAATAACAATAAAAAATGATACCTAACTGTTATAGCAACTATGAGTGAAGTTTTTAGACCTCAAAGAGGTGTCTACCTTGCTACAAGAAGCTTGTTTTTAGGGCACAAAGGACTCATTCGCCTTTAGTGGCAAATGGGTCCATGTTAGGGTTTCTGAAACTAAAATATAAGTTATTTTCCTTGATTTCTACACTCTCAGATTACCATTTGTTAGCTCACGAAAAACTATACTTAATTTTCTAACTTCAATTTTTCGTTCTTGCACTTTAAATGAAAACTTTTGCAACTTGACAACTTTGACAATTTTGCCCTAAACTTGCTCTCCACTTGATCTTCAACTTATAAATCTGCAAAATCACATTCAAGGAGAGAAAAAATTGTTGATTGTTAGAGAATATGGGTTTTCCTAAGTCAAACCCCTTGTAGGTAATTAAACCAAATGATGAGATAAGGAAATTGAAGCATGAAACATGAAATGGCACAATGTAGATACCTTGAATGTTGTCTTGCAATATAAATTTTCAATCTAACATGTAGTGGACATGAAGAATGTAGATCTTGATCCCTAAATATGATGTGAAACAATTCTTGCAAGTAGATCTCCAATGCTACACTCACTTTCTTAGCTCCACAACATGCATGAATGCACTAAACCCTTGACATGATGATATGATCTTGAATTGCTGCAATAAACCTTAAAAATATGCCTTGAAATTCCTTTGGAAATTATCTTGTAATGCTCTAATGCTTGTAAACTTGAATTCTTGGAGACTTAGATTGAATTTCTAGGAGAAACAATGTGAATTAACCCCTTATTTATACTCAATTAGGAGATTAACCCTGAAATTCAAACAATTAAGGCCGACACTAGATCTAGGGATAAACATTATTAAATTCCCTCCACAATGAAATTCAAAAAGGGGTCCTCATTAAAGGAGGACCCATTTTCCACCTAGGGCGAATAGGTCATGGCTCAGTTTTCCAAGACCTAACCTCGAGGGATGGAAAAATCACTAAATACCCATTTAGAATCAACTGATAAAGGGGGGTCCTACAGAGGGAGGACCCATTCACCACCTAGGGCGAATGGATCCTAGCACCAATTTCTAGGACCCTAATTTTTTCCAATTAATTGTTAGGAAATTTGAATTATGGGTGTCGGGATAGATCCTCGGGAGGTGTCATAAATAAGGTTTAAATTTGAATTAAAGGGGTTAATTAACTCCAATTAACCATAATTAATTAAAAGGAACCCTAGATAAGTGTGAAAGTGTGTTACAACACTTTACAACACCTAAATAGGGTACACATTAGGTACATTTCATTAAAAGGGGCCCATTAGTCTTAATTAATTGGATAAACCTTAGAAAAGTGTGAAAGTGTGTTACAACACTTTACAACACTCTTGCAAAGGACAATTTAAGGCACATTTTAATTAAATAAGGACCCTAGAATGATGTGTATGTGTAAAACACATTACAATACTATTCCAAGATACAATTAATTCAAATTTATGTCAATTATCCCAAATAAGTGTGAAAATGATTAATTTTTTCGACACTACAAAAAGAAATTTGATAAAGGCCATGAAATGCACAATCCCAAATATTTTTTCCAAATAGATCAAATTATTATGATATATTAACTCAAAATAGAGATTGGATGCCAATTTGATGATATTCTAAACAAATACAACATGCCAAAGAGAATAAACAGTATTTTGTAAAACCTTCCTATTTCTAGGAAAATATAACTCCCTAAAATAGTATCTATATTCTTCAAAAATATTTTGCTCGTAGTGATATTCGTTCATGAAGTCTCAACTACCTCATTAATGGATCCAAATATTTCATGAAGATATAATGTGAGAAGAAAATCAGATCTTAGCACATCTTGGAAAAATTTGATCGATCGTC
This sequence comes from Sequoia sempervirens, assembly GCA_007258455.2. Classification (NCBI taxonomy): domain Eukaryota; kingdom Viridiplantae; phylum Streptophyta; class Pinopsida; order Cupressales; family Cupressaceae; genus Sequoia; species Sequoia sempervirens. The sequence continues at coordinate 37,623 of VDFB02142224.1, forward strand.
TATGAAGAATGATGACGCTAACTCGAAGGTTCCACCTGGAAAGTAAGATCTTCGTTGCACTCTTTAATGAACTATGCCCAAAAAAATCCATCCGCAAAAGATACAGACTTCCTGACAAAATGGATGACATGGCAAGTGGGTGGGTGATTTCAAATTTTGTGAGAACAGCTTCAAAGGAATTCTTGTCAAGAAAACACATGTCCCAATTCGGGCTTGAAAGGAAAACAATATATATAAATCCACATAGCCACCACGTGATGCATTGTGCGCCTTTATGCGAGAGTAGTCTTTTTCTTTCAACATCAAAGCCATCCCAAAGTAGAAAAGAAGTAAGGGTCGGAAACCAACAATTCTTGAAGGAAAAAAATGCTCCACAGTTTGGCGACTCACAGGGGACCTTCTCTTGTGAAGGCATGAACCTAGATCTCAGGTAATTCTTGGAGTTTGAGGAAAGCAACGTGTTGAGTCTCCCAATCTCCATCAGTGGGCAGGACAAGGGTGCACAAATTCTCATAGGACTAATCAAGATTGAGGACCTCCTTGAAAGAGACTCCTCCCCACCTTGATGAAATAGCTCCGATATGGTAGTACAGTTGAGAAAGGGGAAGAATTTCCTTCTCAATCTCCTTGAAAGTGGGTGATGAGCTCAAACCTTGTAGTGTTGTGGAGGTATGGATTTTGAGCCTAATTTCTCCTATGAACTGCTCAATTGTTAACACTCCTCCATCTAGTGAGAAAAGGGAAAGCAATCCAGATTGGAGTAGAACTTTGAACTCCTCAGGTTGATCTCACTGACCTTCTTATTCAAAACTATCTAGTAAGCTTTACTATTTGATGCAACCCTGTGGCAGATGATGAATTTGTTACCTTTCCTTGCAGCTTCCCTTCGGTCAAGAATCTCAACGTCTCTTAAAGCTTCTTTAGTTGCTTTACATAATTTCAAGACCAAGATCTTTGATTCTTCAACCTAGGGGGTTAATGTGTGTAGAATTCAGTCAACTATCGGGCCAACCTTCATGTTTAATTCCTAAGCATCATTTAGAAACTGCAAGGCTGGTTTTAGGGCTGCAATTGCAACTATGATTCTCTCCCAATGAGTAGATATTATTTTTTTAAGTATTAGGAGGATTATGGATCCTTGTGCGATGATTAGTTCCTACTGAAATTGGGACTCCCTTTCTTTCATGTTTTCTTCTAATTAATTTTTCTCCTGGAGGGAATTTCTAAGCTCAAAGCGTAGCTTCCAAATTTCTTCATCGCGAGTCAACAAAATAGACTCGATGTCTTTCTTTTCTTGTTTCACCCTTTCTATTTCTATTTGCACCCTTTGAATGTTGTTAGAGGCTTGGGATCAAATGCTATCTAATTCCTTCTACATATCCTCCTTTTCCTTATCCATCTCATGTATCACCTTTTGCAACTCATTATATATAGTGTTTTCTCTAGCTGCATCAGTTTCCATTTTCTTTTGTTTGTGATGATGCTCTACATTTGTTACACGTTCAATTGTGATCTCACATTTCGACCTTTATACCTTGGCACAAAGTTCATCCCCCTCACTCTAGGCCTCTTCAAGCAACTTAGTTGCTTCACCCTATTGACCCTGTAACTGCCTCAAGCGGGCCATCTCTAAATCTTTTCCTTTAATTTATTCCTGTAGCATGTCTACTATGGATTTTACATTTTCCAACTCTGTCTCGCACTTCTTCAGCCTTTTTTCTAGCTTCTCATAGTCAATGTAGACCACCTTCTAAGTTGCTTTGGCCATAACCACTTTTTTGTGTAGGAGAGTCACACCCAAATTGAGGCCTACAGCTCTGATGTCATAATCTTCAAACTACATTTCTCCCTCTGATTTGGACATCAGTGGCCTCATAGAAGTGATCATTACAGCATTTATCTCTTCATCAAAATAGGCTTCAATCTTTTGAGTGGTTGGTTTTGTCATAGCCTTTACCCATAGTTTCTACTTTCTTGCTTGACAGGCCTGCTTTGTTGCTTCCATATGACTTCAAAGAATTTATGGGGTGTCAATACTCTATGCGGCAAGTGAAACAGCTAGAGGGAGACTAAAATAAGTGATGGAAGGAGAGGCCTCAGCTGTTTGAGGTTGCGGAGAGGCAAAAGCGAGTGTTATCATTGAAAAAGGTGTGATGCCATGTGTGAACTAAGGAGGGACACCCATCAGATTAAAAGAGGAAGTGGGTGGAAAAAGAGGCATCTTCCTAGAAGTATATGGGGACGGTGAAACTGGTACATGGATGTATCAATATTTTCAATGGTTGCCCTTAATAGGGTGATTAAAGAATCAATTGTGACTGACACGGATGATGTTGATTCAGAGCGTGAGGTTTCTTCACAAGGTTCATTGTCAAATATGGCCAGGGGTGTGTTTAGAATGAAGAAATCAGAAGCCACAAATGGAGGATTCCTCTGAATAGACGAGGGGGCAGGAACAACTAAAGATGTAGTAGAAGAAAGAAGGGCAGGCGCAAAACTTACCTGGACTACTGAAACTAAAAAACTTTGACGGAGCGAATTCCACCTCTTCTTCTCCTCTCCTTGATATGCCTGGTCTACCTAAGTTTTGGACTCATCTCCTCTTCGCAAGGGCAGAATTGGTGGATTCAAATTCCCCAGTGGTCGATCCCGCTAAAACTTGGGCCCCTGCAGCTATAGCAGATCTCTTTGGGTACCATTGCATCCTTTTTTCCCTTTGGTAGGGTGTTGGTGGAAGATGCGATCTATAAGCCCTTTTGTTTTGACCCCTTTCCTTTTCTCTTTCCTACATTAGGCTCCTAAGGCTGGGAGGTGTGGAGTGGTACTTGTTCCAGTTCAATCTCTCGATTAGATTTAGGATTATTATCACAGGTTTCAGCCTCAACGTCATAGATTTGGTCGAACTTCTCATTGTGCGGCTTAACATCTCCATATAGGGCATCAAGGTTCTTGATTTCTTGTTGGAACCACCAGAAATTTTCCTTCTTAATCAATTATATATATTTGCAACTAGAGATTAGAACAATTGCATGTCGGCTTTAACAAAATATGAAATATGTAAAAATTGTCAACCCAATCCATAAACAATTATCAATGCGGACCAAATAATGTTAGCCAAAACATAGTAAGGACCCAAAACAACATGTCTCAAACATGAAACACCCCAAAATAATTATGCCTCGAAGATCCGCAACACGCTATACTCATCTAGTCGGCCTTTTATGTTGGATGCCATGTTTTAGCTTAAAAGTTAACACATATCTTCAATCTAACTTCTTATATAAGCAAACACTAAGGTATGGATGGGATTACTAACTAGGGTTTCCATCAATGACAACACCAAATGACTTGTGTGTTGTGCCCTCAGCACACACGCCCCGTTCGAAATGGGGACCCTCTTTTCTTTTGCCTTACTAGATAGTTTTTTTTTCTGCCTCATTTTGCGTGCCCCTATTTTGGCTTCCCTAATGGTCAATATACCCCCTAAGCCCGTCCTAAAGTGATCATGTTTTTCCCACTCATCTTTGGTTAAGCCCTAAGGCTTTTTGGGCTTTCCTTGGCAGTTTTCTTCTACCAGTGGCTTTGGGCCCTCCCGGGCCTGACCTTTCGAGTTTCCACCTTCGGGCTTCCTCTCGGGGTTCACTATTCACAAATGACGAAAGGCGTCTGCCTTTTTGGACCCTGGGCCCCAGTCTGGCAGCTGCCGCCGGATTTCTTTTTTGCAAAAGTTTTTGACTGCTTTCATGTCCTCCGAGCCGCCATTCCCAAAATTCCCTTCGTCGTTCACTGTTTCTAGTAGACAAATCTCACTAGCATTCCGCACTTTGAGATCTGAACCTCTCCTCGCCACCGATCTTAAAAGGCAATTTTTGAGCGGCCGCCGCCTCGCACCTTTCCGGCCCCCGGACCCTGGATCTCCCGCCGCCGTTCATGATTTTCAAAGGCACCAACCACTCTGCTAATCGTACCTGCATTAAATGAAGCCATTAATGGCAAGAGGTATAAATATCAGGGCCCAACCTATCATTTTCACTTGTCAGGATTATAGAGGAGGTTAGAGCACTTGCCCAAAGAGTTCATTTTCTTTGTTGATCACCGCCCTCGCGCCTACCACTTTCATTCACCGATCCTTGATGGATTTAGAAGCTTCCCTCATTGGACTTTCGAGGTAGGTTTGTTGCTTCCCCTCCTGAGAAGTTTCTCATAATTTTAAATGCCTAAAAATCAATAAATTGGATTAAAATGCATTGGATAGATAGATTAAAGTAACACCTAGAAAACCCATGTCTTAGAATCCTCAAAAAACCTCCAAAACACACTTGAATCTGCATCTGAAACCTAACCTTGTTGCGGTTGTTCTTCGCCCAGGGGTGTTCATGCCTTCCAGGCCCGGGTGGGTATGTGCAGGATTATCATGGAAAAAATAGGCCCTTAAGTGGCAATGAAAATTCAAAAAAATCTGAGTTAGGCAACTTGACATAAAAATTTGAATAAGTTATCTATATTATTTCAAAAATATGTAAGAATAGAATCTGTGGAAAATTGAATGTAGTTTCTAAACTTCTAAGTTTATTTTATTTTTTAAAAGTCTATTTGGTGAAAAATTGAAATTTCAATGCAGTAGTACTTAAATTTCAGGGGA
>VDFB02142224.1:43506-129288 GCA_007258455.2 Sequoia sempervirens
CCACTCTCTTCCACTCTTCTACTCTCTCCCTCCCTCTCTCCCACTCTCTACCACCCTCTCTCACTTTCTCCCACCCTCTTCCTCCCTCTCTCCCACTCTATCCCACTCTCCCACCCTCTCTAACCTTATCCCACTCTCTCAGGTCACTCTCTCACACACTAAATCCATCTATCTCTCTCCCCTATACCCTTATAACCCTCTACCATAAACCTTTGACCCTTAAACCGTCTACCATATACCCTAAACCATAAACCTTTAATCCTTAAACCTTCTACCATCTACCATTAACCCTTAGGTCTATGTGTACACAAATTGGATATCCGTTTCAAATTGGATATCTGATTTCTAGACCGTTACTTTAAAACAACAAATTTTGTATATATATGCTTTTTACAAATTGGATATCCGATTTGAAACGGATATCCAATTTGTAAAAAGCATATATATACAAATATTTTTGTTGTTTTCAAGTAATGGTCTACAAATCGGATATCCGTTTCAAATCGAATATCCGATTTGTAGACCGTTACTTTAAAACAACAACAAATTTTGTATATATATTCTTTTTACAAATCAGATATCCGATCCAAATCAGATATCCAATTTGGATCAGATATTCGATTTGCATCGGATATCCAATATGGAAAACTAGGATTGGTGTTTGCTTTGGTGGTGTGTACTAACACCCGAGCCTAAAAAAAGTCAACATGATATTTTCACATTTTTGGGTCGATGAAAGATGTGTTTTTTTCCTCATTGCCACTTTTTGACCCACCATTAGCCTGCACATACCCGGGTCTTCCTTTCGCCACCTTTGAAACCTTAGAAAATATTTCTACAGACGGTCGCACCCTCTCTCGGGCCTGGATCCTCAGACTTCCTTCGTCTGATTGTCGTCAAGATCACAAAATACAAACTCCGAAAATGGGCCTCTGTTTTTCCTTCCCGGGCCTGAAACCCCAGACTTTCACGTTCGAAGTTCCACCTAGCATTCTTCGTTCAAAAAATAGTGGAGTGACCCCGCCTTCCCGATCCCCCAAAGCCCGCAAGGTGCCTTGTCGTCCAGTGTTTTCCACACAAGGATAACCCTCCCTCACGACCCCGGGTCCCGGTCCGCAGACTTCCATCCATGGACCTCCATTGTGGCTTCGCCCAGTTGAGGCAGCCATCAGGTGACGAACTTCCACCTCCTGGGTCCCAGGCCCTCCTTTGCGCAAAATGCAATATTGAACTGAAAACGTCTTTTCTCGCACCGGGCCCAGAACTCCGAACATTCGTCCTATACCCGCTACCCTGAACTAGGAAAATCACGCCCGCCTTTCTAGCTTTCGGGCTTCACCCTCTTATTCACCGGGAGAAGCTTCAAATGAAAATCAAGGTCCAAGCTTCATGTCGGGTCCAGCCCGCTGAACCGCTCCATCCAAATTTCCATTCCAGGATGGCGAAACCTTGGCTACTTTCTGGCCCTCAGGTCCTGATCCGCCTGCCATCCTTTGGCCTTCTGGGTCCCGGTCTCTGGAGTTCCGTCCCTGGAACTCCGTTTCGGGCCAGATGTTTCAAACAATGAATGTCTAATAGCTTTCTGAGCCTGAACTTTTGGGAGCCCCAAAAGTGACCTAAACGACCTTAACATTGAAATCTAATCTCGACCCACGTGCTTAAATTTAGCCCTCTTCAACATGAGCCCCCCAAACCACCACAATTTGAAGTCGATAAATCATCTGGTTCACGCTACCCTATTTGCCTCCCCAAAATAGCATTTCTACCAGGGTAGTCCAGCCCTCCAGGCCCGGATTGTTCGAAGTCCCTCCAGCTATTGGTTTCCCCCCATCCCTTATTGCTCCTGAGCTCATCATGGCCTGGAGGCAGGCCTACCAACCTGAAATGAGGACCATCATTGACAGAGATGGGAATATTCTCACTAACATGTTAGTCGAGAGGATCCCAAAGACCTTCCACATTCCTACCTTTGAGGAAATGGAAGTACTCGCAATGGAGGAGGGAAAGGCGTCTTGGAATGAGGACCTGATGGGTTGCAAAAGATTGATAAACCAATTCTGGCTCAAGGAGAAAAGAGGCAGTGTTGCAAAGGTCCCTCACAAACTCTTTCATAGCAATTTCCATGAAGACTATCACGACCTAGTGACCATGCTGAGCTGAGTAATGGGCCTTCCTTCCGCCGCATTCTTTCAAGAATGGATGGTGTTCTTCATTGAGAAAATCATCCTTGGGAATGAAGATGTCACCACGAAGGCCTCATTCTACTGGGAAGGTATTATCAGCAACTACTTTCATGAGTAGTTTATGAATATAAAAAAGACCTCCAAATTCTACATGACCTCCTATATGGTCTATTCACTGGCAGAGCAGAGGTAGTATAGCGAACTATTTGTGGCGCCCAAGGAAGAGCTAGGCTGAAAGCTGAAGGCCTATGACCGATATCCATAACTCCAATTCTAAAAGTTCAAAAAGGAATACTATAGGGTGAATGACGCCTTTATAGGTCACATCATCTAGTTACTTGGGGGAGATTTTGAGAGAAGAGTTTCTCACAGTGTGCAGACATTCCTAAAGAAATATGCTTTCATGTACCTACAATTTTTGGAGTTTACATACATTTGCGCCCAAGGTTTCACTAAGAGACCGAACAAGCTGCCTTGGTACCCCAATGACCAAATAATACTATTAGAACTCTCTCGGCAGCTGCAGCATGTCCACACCCTCCTCACTAGCAAGCACTTGGCAGGGATCTCTTATCCCTTTACCTTCGGCTAGGGCATGTATAAACTGCAAACCTCCCAATGTGCTGGGAATTCAGAAAGGGAACTGGCAGAGTACCACTTCCAACTACACACTACTCACTGGCAAATGGACTCATATGGGCATGTAAGAAAAGCACTGGGATCAAAATATGCCTATTTACATAATGTCAAGGATTTCTGTGCAAATTGCCATGATGACAAAGAGGTGTGTGCCAGGCACTACATGAGGATGACTACAAACTTCCTAAGAAGGGTGCAATTGTTCCACATACCAGATCAAGTAGAAGAAGATGAAAGCACTATCATGGATCCCTAGTATAATGCAGTCGCCAACTTACCGCTGCCCATAGTCGAATGGGATGAGCAGGAGGTTGATGACCTAAACATCGTGACTAAACCCATCGTGGCTCGAACCAAAGAATGGGTTAATAGATAAGTGAGCCAACTAAAGAAATAGGGAGTGGTCCTAACATATGAAGGGTTGAAGAGCGAACCCAGTGCCACTGAGGATGTTGCCACCACAACTTCAATGGGTGGGAGATCCAAGTCTCCTTCTATCACCTAATCAAAGAAGAGGAAGGGAATGGAAACAGAGCAATCTATAGATCCCAAGGTTTACACAATGAAGGATTAAGGAGGCTCACCTTCCAAGAAGCTCAAGAGAACAGGGGGCAGCATGGAGCAACCTGTAATCCAAGAAGGTGACGAAGAAAGGATGGTTCTGTTAGAACCTCTTCCAGCTCTCCCGGTCTCAACTGTCCCATCGTCTGTCTCCTTGACCATGGTCACCACATCCCCACCGATAGTGGACATCTCAGTCCACCTTGCCCCTTCACCTCTAGCCAAGCCCGTAATAGTGATTGACTCCTCCTACACCATGACTACCCCTCCTTCCTCTGCTGCCATGTCACCTACATCGCTCCCATTAGCCACAATAGCAGAACCAATGCCCGCTCCCCCATTGCCTGAGGCTTTCTCGAAACACATGAAAAGCCTCCCTTTCGAGCTCTCCCAAATCTTTATGGACCCCACCCTTTAGGTTGCCTTAGCGCAAATCATCACTTCTACCGCACCCTCACAACCTCTCGTGGGACCACCAGCAATGGAGGCCACAATGCTGATATCCGAAGAATTAGAGAGGCGGGAGAAAGAAGGCTCAAGGTTAGTTGAGGAGGAGGCTAATAAATATTATGAACACCCTGAGTATGAGCATCGACATATTGACCGGGTGGCATACGAGGAGGAAGGAACAGGCTCTTCCGAGAGTGGGGATGAGGAGGAGGATGTCAGCAGTAAGGTCATCATAAAAACCTTTGATGATGATCTCAAGGAGGAGATGGCCCAACAGTTAAAACACAATGAAGAAGAGGCAAAAGGTTCACCTCTCAAAGAAGGAGAGGAGGGTGACAAGACAGCAAAAATTGCGGAAACCCCTCTAGAGGAAAAACAACTAGAGATTGTGCCACCTCCCATAGAAGAAAAAGACAAAGAAGATGACCAGCCTGAGGGGTATAGGCACAAGGGAAAATAGATTGAAGACATAAAGGAAAAGGAAACTAAGGAGGAAGGAAGTCCCCAAGGATAGTTGATTACTAAACCTCTCGTCAAACACCTCACATTCGTCTTAGATTCTGATGAGGAAGAGGGAGACAACACCAAGGTGAAAGGTGCACAAACTGAGGGCCTAACAGAGAAGGGTGAAGGCAATCAAGAGCCATCAAAAGAAGAATTTTCCATGCCTGAGTGGTTGGAAAATTAGCTTGAGAAGAGGACTCTCACTCCTAAGGATCCAAGAGCAAGGCTAGAGGCTATCCTAGCATGAGCACAAAGCTCAACTAGAAAAGAGAAAAAGCCTAAAGTAAGATCCAAAATAACGATGGATGCTTCTGGGTCCCGAACCACACAAATAGAAACATTCGTGGAAGGCCAGACTAGTATAAGCTACAACGTTTCCACCATCAACTTGGGGACTACTACCAGAGAGCATAAGGTAGGACACCTTGAGGAGTCATTAGCTATAGTAGTGCACTTGATAAAACAGGACAAGGTCTCGAAGGACGAACTCAAAGCACAGGTGGCCGCCTTGATGGATTACATCCAGCAATGGTCTTTAGTGGATGACATGCCTACCACATCCGCGTCTCCACCCCAACTGTTGTCCAAAGAGAAAATTGACAAGTTGGAGAAGAGAAAGAACTTGGACAAGACTACAGAGAGCTAGTTCTGGCAAGTCCTATATGTCGGGAACATGGGTATTAGTCGGGTTGTTCGAATAGCCAACAAGTTTTTAGATCTAAAGCAATCTTTGGAGAGCATGAGGAAGCTCTGCACTGACTTCCCTACAACATATGACTCCACCTATCAAAATATTGAGGCCATCCTCCAGTTACCAAAATCCACATGGGAAAAGGAGCTTGCATTCAAAAGAGATGATCACTGGTCGATGGACATGTGGAGGCGGGATTTCGATAATAGAACAAAAATCTTGGAATAGATAATGAGTAAGGTGGATCCAGACATCGAATGGGTCAAAAAAATTATGGCGGAATGCGCCCGATATCTCAAGCTGGTGACAGAATATGATATGCCCAGAGTGCAAATGGATTCAGAGAAGATAAATCCTTACTTTCAGAAGAAGATGGAGGATAGGATGTCCAGTGAAATAACAATGGAATTCATGAGTTTCGTCGCTTGTGCCTTTGACCAATCAGAGTTGTTCAGGGATCAAGGCATAAATTATGATGAAGATTGGAAAAATCTTGAAGATAATGCAAAAGAATGGAGTTACCAGATGTTGCAATATGAGATCATTGAGGTAGACAAGCTCCATCTAGTTATTCTAAAATTCATGGAATATGTAGCTTCAAAGAAGCAGGAGGACAGCCATGTTATCAATGAGGATCTCCCAAAGGAATAGCTACAGCAAAAGACAAGATGCTATAGTGCCAACACTAAGTGACAAAATAGGGAAAAGACAAAGATGTATTTTTAAATTGTAATATATTGGGGGTAGGTGAAACCCTATTTTGTAATGAATCTTGGCCACACAATAGAAATCAATCTTGGCCATTCATTTAACTTTTTGGGCACTATAAATAGGGGTCTCCTCTCATTTGCAAGAGGAAAGTTGAGTTGTTGTAAAGACATGCTACTGAAATTTATAATGAAAATATATTGACTTGGTGTATTTTTTTATTTCTTCACATGTTTCATGGTTCAATCTCCATTGTTAGATGTTTTAGTTAGATTCACATTGTTGTTTTAGTTAGTTGTATCCTTGCTTCCATAGATTTTAGTCATGTTGTTCCGTGATTATAGAAATTTTTGTTGTGTTGATGCCTCCCAGCCCATACTTTTTTGTTGTTTGCTACTGGTAAATGGCCTTGCAAAGTTAGCCTGGGCTGAAATTTGAAGCTGCTCTTTAAACCTTTATCTTTATTCATGCATCTAAATGGTGGATGAATGGTAAAATATTTGCAGACCTTTGAGATAGCACAAGTTTAATGATACTGTAGATTTCTTGGTTAAGTAGAATTTTGTTTGAAGGGAGCTATCCATAGCAGAACCTCCATGATCACTATTCACAGTTAGTTGCAGATCTAGGAACCTTCCCTCTTCCCTGCTCTTTTCCCCTTTTTTAAGAAATGGCATGTGCTAAGGTTCATTGCACATTGTAAAACCAAATTTGAAGAAAACATCAAAGTTTTGGATTATTGTTCGAAACTACAGCAACATATACTTTATTTCCCATCTTAGAAACTTTGGATTTGAAGATCCACCTTGTATCTAGCTATGTAAGTCCACCCTGTAATTACCAGCAAAATCACACCAAACATCAATTGAGCAATTCTGTGCAAGTCATGACCTGACACCTGGGAGACCTTGGGGAGATTTTTAGCAGCTTGTAGTTAGAGATTTCCTTTCAAGAGAGGTAGTGCACCTATGCATTTCATGTGTTGAGAAGTGCATAAAACACCCATCAACACAACTAGCGCTAGAAGGAGGGCCTTGTGAAGTTGGATCGAATTGGATCATTCTCCCCAGAAAGATTTCAAAGAGTTTTACGGTTGACACCAAATAAGGGAGAATTCCAAGAGTTGTAGCCTTCTACAAGGGTAAAACGAACTAAGGGAGGAAACGTTGCTTCTTCCTCCTCGTCTTCTTGACCACTCGAAACTGCATTTCCACCCCCCATCTCAGGCAGCTACGAAGTTATCTCTCTCCTAGCCTTTCAAGCCCAACATATAGTCCAAACAGTCGCAGCTCAGGCTACTATCCTCCTACAAGTGCAGCTGCAAATTACTGTTCCTCAATAGTAGATACCACCTCCGCCTCCCGCCATGGCTTGGCTAGCACAGAATCCTTCGCTGATACACTTCGCCACTTATCATGATATCCCAAGAATCCGGAAGGCTTTTGTTCGAAGTTCAATCCTCATGACCCGCAAAGGATAGTTGAAGAGCACATCAAAATATTTGAAACAGCAATCACTAAAATGCAAGTCGATCATGAAGATGTTGCATGCCGCCTTTTTCCACATTCGTTGGGCGAGGAAGCCTTCTATTGGTACATCAATCTACTGAGGGGGTCAGTTACCTCATGGAACCTAATGAAGAATGCTTTCCTACAAAAATATAAGATCCCAATCAGCCCATCAGAGTTATATAGGCAATTTATGTCCGTAGGGAGGGAAGTCAACAAACCCATTGGATCCTTTAATGACCACTTTCATCGTGCCTTCACAAGGCTTCAAGACCCATACCTTCATAATGATGTCATAGCCCTCCCAGTCTATTATGCGGCATTGGAAAACCTTACGTCAACCTTGGTAAAGAGGATGCATCCACCACTCACCTCATTAATGACTTCCTATACAGAGGCTGTTATAGCCAGTGCAGATTTGGGGCAGAATATCTTCAACCCACTACCTTCTTTGGGAACAGTAGTTCACTTGATGCAGATTCAAGGTCTTAACCAAGCATTTGCTAATTAGACCCCTATTATGAACCACATGCCTTAGTTGCCCATCGTTCCACACCCCAGACAGCCAATGAATTACGCACCTCATGTCCCTTCTTATTTGCAGTACTAACAACAGCATAGTTACACTCAGGCTCCCCAACAACAACAAGTGTATTCTCAACAACCGCAAGCACCACTATTTTTTTGGGACCAGAATTCCCCCCAGTGCATCAAAATCATTCGGTAGCCCCACCTGTCTTTCTCCAAAATCTGGCACCATAGCCAAGCAGCACTACTGAGAAAGACAAATTGGAAGAGCTGACAAAGATGATAAAGAAAATGTCCACAAAAATGACACACTTAAAGAATCAGAATAATCAGTTGCAGGCAATGCAACGTAACCTCCAAGCCAATCTTAGTCAGGATAGCCGAGACAATGGGGATAACCAGGAAGCAAGCACATCTTCCAAGCAGAATTATGATAGAGGATAGAATCTTAATCAAAGTTCTAAGAGGAGACCTTCTCAGAGGCAAAACCGCATGTGGAATACGAAGCCCAATAATGGAGGCATCCCTACTCCTCTTGCTCAGCCAGCCAACAATGAGAGAATGGCCAGTGGGGTCTACCTCGCTGAGGCAGCCTTGTCCGGATGGTGTCAAATTCACAAGACCAATAGACATTCCGAGTTGGATTGCCCTGATTTCTAGATAGCTGTAGAAATCTTTCAAATTGAGGTCCAAAATGCTACTGATAGTATCGCTTGCAAAGACATTGTTCCATCTGAGCCTTATGATTCCTCATGTCTCATGGTAAACTAGGCACCGTTTCTGCAAAGCAATCATAATCAACTCGAGGTCGAGCCTACTCCCGTTAAAAGCGAAGAAGTGCAAGAGGTAAGTAATGAGCAAACTTTGGCTCAGCTTTTTGATTCAGTAGATAATGGTCCAGTAGATGAGGAAGAACCGTATGTAGATGAAATTCACATGTTTCACTAGAGAACAACCCCTTACTTCCTTAGAAATAGGCAGGCAGGTGGACCCTTTACAACTTCTACTCCACCGAACAATTTTACTACCCCACCTGACTCTAATGCCAGCAATAATCCTAGGCTTCCCCATATACCCACCCAATATCTTGACAAGGATAAGCCTCAAAATCAGGCACAAAATCAGCCTTTAGGCCAACCCCAAAATCAGTCAAGTCAAAGGGAAGTCCAACCTTCCAGCTTCACAATGGGTTGGACCTTTGGCTCTAAGATTGAACAGATGGGTGAATATGTGGTAGAAGGGTTCAAGAAAGTAAGAATCAGTTTATCTGCCTTTGAACTACCCAAGGTCCTTGTTGTAAGGCATGCCTTCTTTATGGTACTCAATGGAACCCCATCCTCTAGCACAACACAGGGGGCCTCAGCAAAAAAATTCACCTTCGAAGAACCTAGGCAAGAACTCGTGATATAGGATAATTCCGGGAAAAGGATGGATGTTCCCTTAAATCAGTCTACGGGTAAACAATTAGAGAAACAACTAGACCAGAACAATAGGTAGAATTCTAAAGATCATCCATCTAGGTAGATTAAAGATAAAACCGGTGATAAGAACAAAGCTCAAGTAGCTAAGGTAGACGTGCCCATGGGCCTCTTCCAAGGAAGATTGGAAACCCCCTTTCCTTACCACCATTCAGATATTTGGGAAAAACTTGCATAACTACCTACTTGATTCAGGAGCGTCTACCAACATTCTGCCTTTGGTAGTATGTAAGGCTCTTGGAATTACTCCCACACCCTCTAGGAGGAAGGTGACCTAGCTGGACAAAACTAAGATTAACATTGTGAGAGAAATGAATCGGATCTCGATGCAAATTGTTGTAGATCCGAGGATACAACAAGTCATTGATATCCAAGTGGCTAAAATTCCTGATGCATATGGGATCATCCTGGGAAGAGAATTCACCAAAACGTTGAATGGATATGCTACCACGGACCATTCTCACATGTGGTTGCCATGGAAAGGGCTGCCAAATCAAATCCGTGTATATCGCGAGCCCTGTATGAAATATATGATCACAGAGTAAGACAACCTAAACAAGGTGTTGTTTGTTGAGACAAAATTGGGAAATTACTGTCCCTTCGCCTGTCAAGACGAATCCCAACCCCAAGAAGAATATGTCATAGAAGTACTCTTAGTACAGTGCAGCCCTCCAACTGACTTTACTCAAATTCCTCCAAGTACAGAAATTCTAGTAGAATCAAATGATAAAACCGACGAAGGCGACAACTGGGGACCACTCAGTGGTTTCCATTAATTCATGAAAAAATGTGCAAAGGACCAACTCAGCCTAGGTGCCCGAATGAATTTCCAGAACCTCTTACTACCAAATTGGTGTAGGATTCACAATGCTACCCATTCTGATTTTGATTGTTGCTTGTGTCAAACAACAGTAGAGCATATCAAAAAATCCATTGTCCCTCAGAAGGAAACGCCCAAGGAGGTGTTAGCAGAATTACTTGATGTTCAACACGTTGGGCTGCAAGATTCCCAAAAGATTATAGGAGCAACCACCTAGCCAGAAGGAAGTCAGAGCCAAGTTGAACCCGAAGTCAAAACGCTTTCCAAATTTTGGACGATCTAATTTGATGGATCTAAATCAAAACAAGGAGTCAGTGTCGGATTCAAGCTCATCAGTCCAACGGGTAAGACCTTTCTTACTTCCCATAGGTTGTAGTTTCATTGCACCAATAATATAGCGGAATACGAAGTATTAGTGCATGGTCTTCTCATGGCCTTGAAGAAAAATGTTAAAATGTTCCAAGTATTCAAGGACTCTAAACTTGTAGTTAAAAAAGTTAGAAAATTGTACTCATCATGATAGAAGACTCACGAACTATAGGCATAGGGTTTGGGATCTCTTAGAAGGCTTAGATGCATTTAATATCCAATTGATCCTTCAAGATCAGAATCATACAGTCGATGCCTTGGCTCAAGCAGCCATCACTCTGCAGCCCCTTTCCTTGTTTGGGCTTAAGAAGTTTACAGTTGAGTTGACATCTACACCATCTATCCTAGACAATGTCACTCACTTTTAGGTCTTCAATGATGATAAGCACATCCTTGAATTCATCATGAGTTCTGATGTCTTCACCACCCAAATAATTCATGAAGCTAACCCTGAAGAGGCCCAATTGGACATAGAGGGGGTTATCAACCTCAAAACCAACATGATTCCCAGAGGCATGGTTCGGCATGAATGCATATTTGAGTTGGACCAGATCAGAGACCAAAACCAACAGACCAAAAATGTGTTTATCGGCAAGGTGTGCACGCTTGAAGAAAAGAAGGGAATCATTGATACTTTGCAAAAGTATCACAACATGGTGGCATGGAGCTACGAAGATCTCAAGACTTATGACACCTCCATCATCACGCACAACATCCCTCTCAAAACAGAAGTGAATCCATTTCGTCAGTGGCAGCACCCTATTAATGCCTTGTTAGAGCCCATCATTTACAAAGAGGTACAGAATTTGCTTTCAACAAGGATTATTTTCCCATTTAGGCATTCCACATGGGTAGCCAACTTGGTCCCGGTCAGAAAAAAGAGTGGAGAAATCAGATTGTGCATGGACTTCCGCAACCTAAACAAAGCATCAGAAAAGGACAACTATCCAGTGCCTTCATTGGATGAGGTGCTACAGATCGTCAACGGCTCCCAAATGATGTCTTTCCTCGATGGGTATTCCGGATACAACCAGGTGATGGTACAATATGAAGACCATCATAAAACAGCATTCACCACTAAGTGGGGGACATTCGTTTACTGGAGGATGCCATTTGGGCTCATCAACGCTAGGGCCACCTTCCAACATGCCATGGATATCGCCTTCAAATATCTTATTGGAAAATGCATAATCATCTATATGGATGATTTAACTGTATTCTCTAAAAGGCAGGGTGATCACGTCTTTGATTTATGCAAAGTGTTTCAAAGGTGTAGGGAGTTTGGAGTTTCCCTTAACCCAAAAAAGTGCATTTTCAGTGTGACTGAAGGTAGATTGCTTGGACATGTCATTTCAGAGCAGGGAATTTCTATAGACCCTAAACGTATCCAATTCTTACTGAAGATCCCACCACCGGGTAGCAAGAAAGAATTAAAATCCTTCTTTGGAAAGATCAATTTTGTCAGGAAGTTCATCACGGGTTTTGCGGAGATTGTTAAACCACTCAACACCATGTTAAAATAGGATGCCAAAGTTGAGTGGGCTCCTGAAGCCAAATAGGCTTTTGAAGAAATCAAACGGGCCATTGTTGAAGCACCTGTACTAGTCAGCCCAGATTATCTAAAGTCGTTCTACATCTACTCATTCGCTTTAGAGCATTCTTGTGCTAGCATTTTGACTCAAAAGGATGATGAAGGTAGCGAGCACCTGATTGCCTTCATGAGTGCTCCCCTAAAGGATGTTGAATTGTGATACCACAACATGGAAAAGAAAGCATATTCCCTCGTACGGGGAGTAAAGAAATTCCAGCATTATATCTTGCATAACAAAGTGTTCGCCATTGTCCCCGACCCAGCAGTAAAAATGTTGCTTATGCAAAATGAATTGGGTGAACGAAGAGCCAAATGGGTCACTATGCTCCAGGAATATGATATGGAAATCTAGCTGATGAGGTTGGTGAGAGGAAAAGCACTAACCTGCACGATTGTTGAAGCAACGGCAGAGGCTAGACCCGAACTCACTGTACAGCAGTACTAGCTCGAGGATGTTTCCCCAAGAGAATGGTATGAGAACGTCGTCTATTATTTGTTGAACCACAAGTGTCTGCCTCACCTACAGGGGATCCAAAAGCCTGCACTTAGATTGAAAAGCAATGGTTATATGTTGCAGGGGTCTATTTTATACAGGAAAAATCATGAAGGCATTTACTTGAGATGCCTTGGTAAGGAAGAAGCAAACTGGGTCCTGAGGGAGTTTCATGATAAGTTTGGCACTGGTCATGGATCTGGGCCCTCCATCGCTCATTAGATATTAAGGGTGGGATATTATTGGCAAACTGTCTTCAAAGATGCTCACTATCATGTTCGCTCATGTCATACATGTCAGACAGCCGGCACTAAGGAGAAGAATATTTTTGTCCCACTGCAACCTATGCTGGAGGTAACGCCATTCGCGCAATGGGGCCTCGATTTCATCAGTCCAATAAGCCCTCCATCATCTGTAGGACACAGGTATATTCTTACCACTACTCATTACTGTACTAGATGGATGAAAGCAATTGTATGTAAGTAATGTACAACTGAGGTAGTGAAAATTTTTTTGAAAAGTTTCATTTTAAATTACTTCGCTTGTCCTTATGCATTGGTGTGTGATAATGGACCTACTTTTGCTTCATTAAAATTTGCTTGTTGGAACTTCAACTACGGGATCGCCCTTAAATTTTCATCTAATTACTACCCTCTGGGCAATGGCCTTGCTGAGTCTACAAACAAGAACCTGATCACAGTAATCAAGAAGTTGCTAGATAGGAACCCCAAGGACTGGCATACCCAGCTCTGTTTCACCCTTTGGGAAAACCGCACCCGCCACAAGGCTGCCCTTGGTAATTCCCCATTCCATCTTGTTTACAGCCTCGAGCCCATATTTCCTATCCACCTGAAGATTCCCACCCTCTAATTTATCAATGATTTCTACAAGGGAGGGGATCGTAGAGAAGCTTGGTTAGCTGAGCTCTTGAATTTAGAAGAAATCTGAGACTGTGCAATAGAAAATTTTTCCAAACATTAGGGCGTGGTTAACAGACAGTTCGACTACTGAGAAAAAATCAAGGCCTTTAGAATTGTCGATTTAGTCCTGTACTAGGACAAGGCCCATGAAAGGAAAGGGGGACACAACAAATTTGACAAGCTTTGGCTTGGCCCCTTCCAAATAGCTAAAATTTTGGAAGACAATGCTTTCCACCTTAATACTTTAACTAGTGAAGATATCCCGTTGCTAGTCAATGGGCAGCATCTGAAGCATTACTTTCAAGCTTGAGCTCCCGTGAGTTCTTTCCTGTAAATACCTGTATATAGGTTAGAATGGGTTGTCTTTTTTTTTGCTTGTGTTTCGTTGCATTGTTGTTTTCTGTTTTGCTCGTTACCAGTTGTTTCATTTTGAAAGACGTTCTTTGTCTCTTTATGGTGGCCATGCTAATTCAATGAATGGCCCACTTTGTTGTTGTCCCTTAGTGTTCTAAAGATAAACATTCATCCTAGACTATTGGTCCCTGAAAGTCACCTAGGAATGATCTCCTTGTCTGAACTTTGTTTTAGAACCTGACCCTTGGTTGGCTCTCTTTACGCATATCTCAGATCTCGCATAAAAACATGTTAACTATTCCTAAGGACTGTACAGTGGCTACTATGATACCCTAATAAATGAAAAATCCAAAGTCCTCTCTAGTGACCACTGCAATTCCCAAACCCTTTGTAGGCTTCGGCGCTTACACAGTCAAGTAAAAGATAAGAAAAGAAGATAGGTTAGAAGAAATATCAAAAGAAATCAAAAGCAAGAAAATTTTGAAACTAACTGACCGTATGGGTGTGCGGATAACTCTATCAGGGCTATGGACACCAGGCTGGCAATAGAGCAATATCCCTAAGGTCACAGCGACAACTCTGTCGCGGCTATGGATGCTTGACTGGCAGCAGGGCAATGTCTAGGTTACTTTTTGTGTCCGACGATCCATGTAGCTTGCTTGGTTGGATTAGCAGCCACTAGGCACAGTCCCGGGGAAAGGAATTAATCCATGACACACACACTTCTGAGATGTCTCATATACTGAAGCAACTAAAGTTCCTATTCTCCCAGTTCACTCTTGAAAGTTTACTCCTAGTCTGCAAAACCAAAGATTCTAGGTGCTGAATGAACGCTTATCCCTAGAATGCTTAGGAGCATTTCCTAGTAGAGTCACCATTTGTTGTTCCCTCAGCACACACGCCCCATTCGGAACGGAGACCCTCTTTTCTTTCACCTTGCCAGATTATTTTTTGTTGTCGCCTCATTTTACATACCCCTTTTTTGGCATCCCTAATGATCAGCGTACCCCTGAAGCCCGTCCCAAAGTGATCATGTTTTTCCCACTCATCTTTGGTTAAGCCCTGAGGCTTTTTGGGCTTTCCTTGGTAGTTTTCTTCTACCAATGGCTTCGGGCCCTCCCGGGCCTGACCTTCCAGGTTTCTGCCCTTGGGCTTCCTCTCGGGGTTCACCATTCACAAATGGAAAAAGGCATCCACCTTTCCGAACCCCGGGCCTTGGTCTGGCAACTACCGCCAGGTTTCTTTTCCACAAAAGTTTATGACTACTTCTGTGTCCTACAGGCTCGATTGGCCGGGCCACCATTTCTAGTAGCCAAATCTCACTAGCATTCCGCCCTCCAGTATCTGAACCTCTCCTCACCACCAATCTTAAAAGGCATTTTTTGAGTAGCTGTCGCCTCGCGCCTTTCCAGCCCCTGAACCCCAGACCTCCCGACGCCGTCCATAATTTTAAAACTCACCAACCACTATGTTGGTCATACCTACATTAAATGGAGCCATTAATGGCAGTGGGGGTATAAATATCAGGGCCCAACCTGTCATTTTCACTTGTCAGGATTATAGAGGAGGTCAAATCATTTGCACAAAGAGTTCATTTCCTTTGTCGATTGCCACCCTCGCGCCCGCCACCTTCATTTGTCGATCCTTGGTGGATTTAGCAGCTTCCCTCATCGGACTTCCTAGGTAGGTTTGTCGCTTCCCCTCCCGAGAAGTTTTTCATAATTTTAAATGCCTAAAAATAAATGAATTGAATTAAAATGCATTGGATAGATAGATAAAAGTAACACCTAGAAAACCCATGGCTTAGAATCCTCGGAAAACCTCCAAAACACCCTCGAATCCACATCCAGAACCTAACCTTGTTGCGGTTGTTTTCCTAGGGGCGTTTGCGCCTTTTGGGCCCGGGTTTTCCTTTCGCTGCCTTTGCAACCTTAGAAAATATTTCTACAGATGGCCGCACCCTCTCTCGGGCCCAGATCCTCGAACTTCCTTCGTCTGATTGCCATCAGGATCACAAAATACAAACCTAGAAAATGGACCTCCATTTTTCCTTCCCGGGCCCGGAACCCTAGACTTCCACGTCCAGAGTTCTGCCTAGCATTCATTTTTCACAAAATGACGGAGTGACCCCACTTCCCGACCCCCCGAAGCTCGTGTTGCGCCTCGTCGTCCAGTGTTTTTCACAAAAGGATAACCCTCCCTCACGACCCTGGGTCTCAATTCGTGGACTTTCATCTACAGACCTCCGTTGCGGCTTCCCCTGGTTGAGGTAGCCATTAGGCAACAAACTTCTGCCTCCCGGGTCTCAGACCCTCGTTTGCCGCAAAACACAATATTGAACTAAAAACGTCCTTTCTCCCGTCGGCCCCGAACTCCGGACTTTCGTCCTATACCTGTTGCCCTAAATTAGGAAAATCACGCCCACCTTTCTGGCTTACGGGCTCCACCCTCCTATTCACTAGGAGAAGCTTCAAATGAAAATCAGGGTCCAAACTTCATGCTAGGTGCAGTCCACCAAACCACTCCATCCGGGTTTTCATTTCTGAATTTTCGTTCTAGGACGGCAAAACCTCGGCTTCTTTCCAGCCCTCAGGTCCCAATCCGCCTATCGTCCTTTGGCCTTCCAAGTCCCGATCTCTGAAGTTCCATCCCCGAAACTCTGTTTCTGGCTGGCTGTTCCAAACAGCGAACATTTGACAGTTTTCCAAGCCTGAACTTCTGAGAGCCCCAAAAGTGACCTAAACGACCTTAAATTTGAAATCTAATCTCGACCCATGTGCTTAAATTCAGCCCTTTTCAATATGATCCCCTCAAACCACCAAAATTTGAAGTCAAGAAATCATCTGGATCATGCTACCCTATTCACTTCCCCAAAATAGCATTTCTGCTAGGGAAGTCTGGCCCTCTAGGCCCAGATTATCTGAAGTCCCTCTAGTAAATGGATAATGATATCTTGAAGAAAATATTTGATTTTATCAACCATACTTTGTCTAAATTGGATTTTGACTAATGCTCATACCTTTATAATTAGTTGTACTCATTATGTCCATGCTTGCAGGATATATGGAATCAAGTGCAGGACCCTCGGGAGGAACTGTAGAGAAGGACAAAGGAAAGAAATCAGGAAATACTCCTCACAGAAAGGAGGATAAAGACAAAATGAAGTTCCAGTTCCAAAGTGAACCGTTGCAATTAAAAGTCACCACAGACTGGAAGGAAATCTCTGATGCCAACATCAGCCAGGTCGATATTGATGAGTTCAAGAAAATGGTTAGAATTCACCCAAGGACTAATAATGTCAGATTAATCAGGCATAACAAAATTGCAAAAGTTGAAGGTTTCCCCCCATCCCTTATTGCTCTTGAGCTTGTCATGGCCTGCTGATAGGCCTAACAACCTGAAAAGAGGACCATCATTGAGAGAGATGGGAATATTCTTGCTAACATGTCAGCAGAGGGGATCACAAAGACCTTCCACATTCCTAACTTTGAGGAAATGGAAGTACCCACAATGGAGGAGGGAAAGGCGACTTGGAATGAGGACCTGATGGGTTGCAGAAGATTGATAAATTAGTTCTGGCTCAAGGAGAAAAGAGGCAGTATTGCAAAGGTCCCTCACGAACTCTTTTGCAGCGATTTCCATGAAGACTATCATGAATTAGTGACCATGTTGAGCCAAGTAATGGGCCTCCTTCTATCGCATTCTTTCAATAATGGATGGTGTTCTTCATTGAGAAAATCATCCATGGGAACGAAGATGTCACCATGAAGGCCTCATTCTACTGGGGAGGTATTATCAGCAACTGCTTTCATGAGTAGTTTATGAATATAAAAAAGACCTCCAAATTCTACATGACCTCCTATCTGGTCTATTCACTGGCAGAGCAAAGGCAGTATAGCGAACTATTTGTGGTGCTCGACGAAGAGCCAGGCTAAAAGCTAAAGGCCTATGACCGATATCCCCAACTCCAATTCTGGAACTTCAAGAAGGAATACTATAGGTTGAACGATGCCTTTATGGGTCACATCATCTGGCTACTTGGGGGATATTTTTAGAAGAGAGTTTCTCACAGCACGCGGGCATTCCTAAAGCAATACGCTTTCTTGTACCTGCAATTCCCCAAGTTTACATACATTCACGCCCAAGGATTCACTGAGAGACCTAACAAACTGCCCCGATACCCCAATGACCGGATAATACTATTAAAACTCTCTCAGCAGCTACAGCATGTCCACACCCTCCTCACCAGCAAGCACTTGGCAGGGATTTCTTATCCCTTTACCTTTGGGTAAGGCATGTATAAACTGCAAACTCCCAGTGTGTTAGGAATTTAGAAAAGGAACTGGCAGAGTACCACTTCCAACTACACACTTCTAGCATATGAATGGACACAAATGGGCATGTAATAAAAGCACTAGGATCATAATATGCCCATATACATAATGTCGAGGATTTATGGGAAAATTTTTAGGATGACAAAAAGGTGCGTGTCAGGCACTACATAAGGATGACTACAAACTTCATAAGAAGGGTGCAATTGTTCCCCATACCGGATCAAGTAGAAGAAGATGAAAGCAATGTCATGGATCCTTGGTATAATGCAGTCGCCAACTTACCCCTGCTCGTAGTCGACTGGGATGAGTAGGAGGTCGATGACCTTGACATCGTGACTAAACCCATCGTGGCCCAAACCAAAGAATGAGTTAATAGACAACTAAGCCAACTAAAGCAACAGGGAGTGGTCCTAACATATGAAGGGCTGAAGAGCGAACCCAGTGCCACCGAGGATGTCATCGCCACAACTTCAACGAGCAAGACATCCAAGTCTCCTTCTATCACCAAATCAAAGAAGAGGAAGGGAATGGAAACAGAGCAATCTCTAGATCCCAAGGTTTACAGAAGGAAGGATTCAGGAGGCTCACCTTCCAAGAAGCTCGAGCGAACAGGGGGCACCATGGAGCCACCTGTAATCCAAGAAGGTGACGAAGAAAGGATGGTTCCATTAGAACCTCTTCTAGCTCTCTCGGTCTCAACTGCCCCATCGTCTGTTTCCCTAACCATGGTCACTACATGCCCATCGGTGATGGACATCTCAGTCCACCTTGCCCCTTCACTTTTGGCTGAGCCCGTAATAGTAATTGACTCCTCCTCCACCATGACTACCCCTCCTTCCTCTGCTACCATGTCACCTACATCACTCCCATTAGCCGCAATAGCAGCACCAATGCCTACTCACACATTTCCTGAGGCTTTCTTGAAACACATGCAAATCCTCCCTTCTGAGCTCTCCCAAATATTTATGGACCCCACCCTTTAGGCTACCTTAGCGTAGGTCCTCACTTTTGCCACACCCTCCCAACCTCTCGTGGGACCACTAGCAATGGAGGCCACAATGCTGATATTCGAAGAATTAGAGAGGTGCGAGCAAGAAGCCTCGAAGTCAGTTGAGGAGGAAGCTGATGAATATTATGAACACCCTGAGTATGACCATCGACATATTGACTGGGTGGCATATGAGGAGGGAGGAATAGGCTCTTCTGAGAGCAGGGATGAGGAGGAGGATGTCGGTGGTAAGGTCATCAGTCAAACCTTTGATGACGATCTCAAGGAGGAGATGGCCTGGCAATTGAAACATGATGAAGAAGAGGCAGAAGGGTCACCTCTCAAAGAAGGAGAGGAGGGCGACAAGATAGCAGAAATTGTGGAAACCCTTGCAAAGGAAAAACAACTGGAGATTGTGTCGCCTCCCATAGAAGAAAAAGACAAAGAAGAGGACCAGCCCGAGGGGTACAGGCACAAGGGCGAACAAATTGATGACATAAAGGAAAAGGAAACTAAGGAAGGAAGTCCCTAAGGATATTTGATTGCTAAACCTCCCGTCAAACACCTCACATTCATCTAAGATTCTGATGAGGAAGAGGGAGACAACACCAAGTGAAAAGGTGCACAAACTGAGGGCCTAACACAGAAGGGTGAAGGCGATCAAGAGCCATCAAAAGAAGAATCTTCCATGTCCGAGTGGTTGGAAAAATAGCTTGAGAAGAGGACTCTCGCTCCTAAGGATCCAAGAGCAAGGCTAGAGGCTATCCTAACCCAAGCACAAAGCTCAACTAGAAAAGAGAAAAAGCCTAAAGTAAGATCCAAAATAACGATGGATTATTTCAGGTCCCGAACCACACAGATAGTAACACCCGTGGAAGGCTAGGCTAGTATAAGCTACAACGTTTCCACCATCAACTTGGAGATGACTACCAGAGGGCAGAAGGTAGGACACCTTAAGGAGTCAGTGGCTACAGTAGTGCACTTGATAAAATAGGACAAGGTCTCGAAGGATGAACTCAAATCACAGGTGGCCACCTTGACTGATTACATCCAACAATGGTCTTCAGTGGATGACATGCCTACCACATCCGCAGCTCCACCGTAACTTCTGTCCAAAGAGAAAATTGACAAGTTGGAGAAGAGAAAGAACTTGGACAAGACTATAGAGAGTTGGTTCTAACAAGTCTTGTACGTCGGGAACATGGGTATTAGTCAGGCTATTCAAATAGCCAACAAGTTCTTGGATCTATAGCAATCTCTAGTGAGCATGAGGAAGCTCTACAATGACTTCCCTGCAACGTATGACTCCACCTATCCAAATATTGAGGCTGTCCTCCAGTTACCAAAAGCCACATGGGAAAAGGAGCTTGCATTCAAAAGAGATGATCACTGGCTAATCAACGTGTGGAGGCGGGATTTTGATAACAGAAGGGAAAGGTTGGAACAGATAATGAGTAAGGTAGATCTGGACATCGAATGGGTCAAGGAAATTAGGGAAGAATGCGCCTGATATCTCAAGCTGGTGACAGAATATGATATTCCCGTAGTGCAAATGGATTTAGAGAAGATAAAGCCTTACTTTCAGAAGAAGATGGAGGATGGGATGTCCAGTGAAATAACAATGGAATTCATGAGTTTTGCCACCCGTGCCTTTGACCAATCAGAGTTGTTCAGGGATCAGGGCGAAAAGTATGATGAAGACTAGAAAAAGCTTGAAGATAATGCAATAGAATGGAGTTACCAGATGCTGCGATATGAGATCATTGAGGCAAACAAGCTCCAACCAATTATTCTAAAATTCATGGAATATGTAGCTTCAAAGAAGTAGGAGGATAGCCTTGTTATCAACGAGGATCTCCAAAAGGAATAGCAACAGCAAAAGAGAAATCAGCAAAAGACAAGATGCTACAGTGCCAACACTAAGTGACAAAATAGGGAAAAGACAAAGATGTATTTTTAAATTGTAATATATTGGGGATAGGTGAAACCTTATTTTGTAATGAATCTTGGCCACACAATAGAAATCAATCTCAGCCATTCATTTAACTTTTTGGGCACTATAAATAGGGGTCTCCTCTCATTTGCAAGAGGAGAGTTGAGTTGTTGTAAAGACATGTTGCTGAAATTTATAATGAAAATATATTGACTTGGTGTATTTTCTGATTTCTTCACATGTTTCATGGTCCAATCTACGTTGTTAGATGTTTTAGTTAGATTCACATTTCTATTTTAGTTAGCTATATCCTTGCTTTGATAGATTTAAGTCATTTTGTTCCGTGATTATAGAAATTTCTGCTGTGTTGATGCCTCCCAGCCAATACTTTTTTGTTGTTTGTTGTTGGTAAACGGCCTTGCAAAGTTATCCTGGGCTAAAATTTGAAGTTTCTATTTAAACCTTTATCTTTATTCATGTATGTAAATGGTGGATGAAAGGTAAAATATTTGCAAACCTTTGAAGATAGCACAGATTTAACGATACCGTAGATTTCTTGGTTAAGTAGAATTTTGTTTGAAGGGAGTTGTCCATAGCAGAACCTCCATGATCACTATTCATAGTTAGTTGTAGATCCAGGAACCTTCCCCCTTCCCTGCTCTTTTCCCTTTTTTAATAAATGGCCTGTGCTAAGGTTCATTGCACATTGTAAAATCAAATATGAAGAAAACATCAAAGTTTTGGATTGTTGTTCGAACCTACAGCAAAATATACTTTATTTCCCATCTTAGAAACTTTGGATTTGAAGATCCACCTCGTATCTAGCTATGTAATTCCACCCTGTGATTACCAGCAAAATCACACCAAACATCAATTGAGCAATTTCGTGCAAGTCATGACCTAACACCCGAGAAACCTTGGGGAGATTTTCAGCAGCTTGCAATTGGAGATTTCCTTTCAAGAGAGGTAGTGCACCTATGCATTTCCTGTGTTGAGAAGTGCATAAAACACCCATCAACATTGTGTAGTCTCTTCCCAACAATCTCCCCCTTTGGCATTGATGGAAACACTTAGTGAAAAATGACTAAGTGTCGGAATCAGTACCAACATGAATACACTGCAATCCTCAAAACTTTAAAAAAAATTAATCACAACTCCCCATGAGATGAATATGATATTTTTCACTATCTCACACTCCCCCTTTGACATCAATGGAAATGATGGGAATCTACATACCAAAAATCATACAAAATTTCTATGAACAAACTGTTTATGTACAAACATGCTTTTCTAACTTACATGGACTTGAATATGTCTTAAAAATTGTTCTTCAACTATTGTCCCAACCCTTTTTGAGACTCTCCAAAATAGTCATGTGACCAACAAAATAGGTAGGTATGCATCTCTGTTGACTCAAGATTTTCTAGATATGACGTGACCTTCTTGCTTACCCATAGAAACGGTTAGAGGATCAAAGGTTTGAGAAATATCTGCTAATTGTTTCTCATATTCCTTAATTTTATTCTCAATGACCTGAGTGAATTTTGATAAGGATAAGCATGACTTGTAGATATTTCCACCCTCAGATAATGCACCTTGAATGTTCTTTTTATAGGTAGCTTAGAAGGCTTTATCATTAGCGATCATACACTTCAATCTACTAAACCTGTTTGCATCAAATTATTTATGGACCTTATCCTCAACTGACTATTCAAGAGACTCAAGGTGAGTACTTACAGAGTTGATAAGTTTCTTCAGTTGACTAGAGGGAGAATCGAATGAATCTTTGACATGTGTGGGCATGATCTTCTCAAAGATACTAGATGCAAGACTTAGCAGCTCACTATCCTCAATGTGAGATTTCAATATCTCCTCCCTTTCCTTGGTCTGAAAAAATGATGCTACTTTTAGCTTCTGAACAGGAGATAGAGTGGCCAAGTTGATAGGACCATCAGCCAATTCAGGGTCAAACACCTCCTTTTGTTCTTCTAAAAACTTATTTACTGCCTTTGCAGTGTCTCTTGCTTCCATAGCAACCTCCATTGCCTCAACCTTCTTTTCTTCAATCATAGATTCTTTCTTGGCTTTGGGAATCTCTATTTCTTCAACTGAAATATCTTTAGGAGCTTCAGTCTCCATGGGAATTTCAGTATCTTGCATATCTAGAGGATTTTGAGTGTCCTCAATTATGTCTTCTTTCACTTCTTCAATATTAGCACGAACATCTTGAACTTTCAGACCAGATGGAACATCTTCATCATGAGTTTCTTCAGAGACAACGTTATATTTGTTCTTCAACAGAACTACCGTAAAAAATTTCTTAGTTTCTTTTGCTACTTCCTCAATCTACCCAGTCATAAGCTTATTCACCCTTGATTTTCTCTTAAAATCCTTTTTAGCATCATTGAGGATTTTCTTCATTTATTCTTTTTATATTACCAGACATAGATTGGCAATTATATGTTGTCTCATTCATTCATCTTCATCTCTTGCATTTACACTCCTCATTTCTAAGACTTCATATAACCCTTTAGGTAACTTTGACATTATTTCTATGAGAGTCATATTGAAAATATTCAAATATTTTATTCTGGCTTCTTCAAGATTTCTCTGACCAGCACTATCAAAAGTATCATACCATTCAGAAAGTGGTTTTAGATTACCATCCTTAATTAAACCTTTTTCCACATCCTTTACAGTCATACCTGATCTATCAATTTTCACCTTTCTCTTTGCTTTCTATTCACCGAAGGGCTTGTCCTTAGATACTTTTGACTCCTTTGTGCCCTTATTCCTGATTTCTCTTACTTCTTTATCTGATTTATTTTCTTCATCATCTTCAATAGCAACATAGACTCTTGTACTTTTATCCGTTTTCCTCTTTCCTTTTCTTCTGGATTTCTTGACTTGAGCTTTTACTGGGCTTGATTTCTTTGTAGGATCGGATGAGGGTGCAGAGCTCCTTGTAGATCTAGATCTGGAAGAGGATGCTACTGAACTAGCTAACTCAGTTCTAGCAAGCTCCCCCTCTTCAACTTGTTCTCTTTTCTTCCTAGCTTCTCTCATTGCTTCAACTGATATGTTGATGCTTTCTACAAAAGCTTCAACCTCCTTTCTCACCTTCTAGACTATCATAGGTTTCTTCAGTTGTTCATGCACTTGTATACTCTTCTCTTTAAAGGTACCAAACCTTTCTTCTATTGGATCCCAAGGTTTACTCAACAAGTGTTGGGCATACAACTCCAAAATGTGTTCTTCAACCTCATATCGCATCGGCATTATCCAAATTGTTCTAGGTTTTGCTGCTTTCATCAAACACTGATCAATGGCAACCATGAAGCAAATAGTGTCCTTATATTTTTCCACAATAGATTTAGGAATCCTTTCCCTAGCTTGCATTTCACTCTAGAAAATTTTGAAGTAACCCCAAATAGCAATTCTCCTTTCTTTTCTATCTCCAATTCTATATAAGATGTCTCTGATTTGAACAGCTATTGTTCTGTCACCTTCCCATTGCACTTTACCCACTCCTGGAACTTCATTCATGAAGTAGAAAAATAGACATAACAACATATTTCCATACTTGAAAAATTTCTTCTTGTCCTTGATTTTACCAATATTTTCCATTAGGTGGCTTTGGAGTAACTCACATAAGTCATATTCTACATTTTCCTTCATCATTTGATAACCTGCATAGATTGCAGTACTGGATAGAGAGTTCTCCTGGTGGGAGTGATAGATTTTATATCCAATAACCATAGAAGCAAATTTTACATCCAATTCAATGATGTCATTAATTGTCATGGCTCTTTTGTCGAAAGTCAAACAAATTGCCTCAGTGACTATTTTTTTCTTCACAAATTTCAATGTGGGCAACCCACCAAATGAATTCAGACCAATAACAGTGCTTATAGCTTCTCTTGTGATCTTGAAGGGCTGATTTAACCGCATGAACTTGGCATGCACTCAACTTAGTATGTACTAGACCAATTCATTTTCGTCGAACACAGGAAACTTCACAATTTCTGTGAACTTCTTCTCCTCCAAAGTCTTAAATTTAGGCCTTACATAGATATATTCTCCCACAATGTGATTTGTGTATAGATTTAACAATTGGGAGCTTCCTAACTCCTCAACATTCACATTAATATATGCCCTAATATCTTCAATGTGCAAAACACCATACGGAATGGAAGAAAATACACCTAATGGTTCAGTCTCAATGGATTTGAATGGGTTTCATTTGAAGTTTTGGCGGGGTCTATCCTTAATATCAACAACTATTGGAGCGGCCATTTCCAAAAATTTCAAGTTCATAAGCTTTGCAGATAAATACCTTTCGCCAAATTAGGGTTTGTTCGCCGAATTTCCTTTAGACTTTTATCTTGCCAAAATTCACTTGTAGAGCTCTCCAAACTTCTTCTTATTGAAATGCAATGTGACGAATGAGGAATAGAAGTAACCTTTTATCATTTGTGCATCTAACTTTTTATCGCAATAAATGAATTTTCCCTAGGTCTTTTGGATACCTTGTTTTCATAGTCTGTGAAAGAAAATTCTTCTGTGGACCTTCAATTTTGCATAAATTTCCTCCACAAGTGTTCTCAAAACATCTGTAGATCATTAATACAATCGTTGCAATTTTCCACATTCCAGTACCAACTACCAGCATGGGGTAAAATATTTTCTTCAAAGCTCCCCCTAGGCCAAAGGCCTTAAACTAATTCTTGCAGGAATTTCCAGCACCAGATTCTGGTGCAGATTCATTTCCTACATTAGAAACACTCTTCTTCACCCATGTCTTCTTCATTTGATTTTGGATCTCATCCGTAGTAACTTTTTCTTTTCCCTTTGTTTACTGGACCCTTCCTGCTTCTACAGAATCTTGCAATGTTACCAGATTTGTTACAATTATAGCACATGACATTTCTTTGTCAAAACCAGTTATTCCATTGATTTTCTCTTGATCTGCATGGGTTAGCAATATGGCCAAATCTATTGCAGGCATAACATCTGACATTTCTATTGAAATTTTTTTTTGTCATATTTATGCATTCAATTGACCTATGACCATACCTATTGCAATTGAAACACTAACCGGAGAATGATGGACCACTTGGATTCATTCTACTTCTACATTGAGCAACCATATGACCAAGTTTATTGTAAACAAAATAGTGTCTATTGAACTTTTGAGCATTGGGTTGTCTTACCAGATACCTTCTAGCTTTGCTCATCTGATTTCCTGGCCTAAATTTCCTTTGACCAGATCCGGAGCTTTCTCCTTTCTCATATCCAAGACCTAGCTTGTCACTTCCAATCTTCTGATTTTGAATCAGTTCATCAAGCTTAGCTTAGCTAATCTTGAACTTCTCCTTGTATTCATTTGTAGTAGCAAGTTCATCCCTGAGAATAACAATTTTTCTTTCAAGCTCTTCTTCATTGTTTCTAGATTGTTGTAATTCAAGCACCAATTGATTGATTCCACCATTAATTATGTTGCATTCATTAGATCTTTCTTTCAAGAACTGAGTAAGATTCTCTTCATTCTTCTTTTTCTCTTCAATCTCCTTGGTCATCCTCATCACAATATATTTCACCCCATGCTTTAGGATAGCATTATCTCTGGTGAGCTTTTCACATTCTTCTGTCTTTTCCTTCAAGGCTTGACTTAGGTGATCATCTTCCATGATTTTACTCTTTCTGCTTGAGTTGATCATAGAGATATTTTCTCTTTTCCCTGGACTTATTATTTGATCTTTCAATGATTGAATGAATTTCTCAACACTCATGAGGCTTGCTTGCAATTCCTGAACTTCAGATTTGGACTAATCAAGATCATCTAATGCCACCAAAATTTGTTGATGAAGACTGTCGAAATCCATTGAATCACCTTCCCGGATCTTCCCCAAGCTATTAAACTTCTTCCAAGGAACTAGGCTCTACTACCAATTGTTGGAATCAAGGAACACTAAGAGGGGGGTGAAACAGTGTTCTACAAAATTTAACTTTATTAACTTGATCTTTAAACCACTTATAGCATTGAACCAAAAGAAAGATGCAAGAACACAAGGCAATCAACCACAATGCCATAACATAAGGAATTTTACGTGGAAAACCTATTAGGGGAAAAACCAAGGTGGAGATTAATCAACAATATGAGTATAGTCAAAATAAGTGTTTACAAATGGGGAATGCACATGCATTCAAGCACACTGCCTAGAGCTCACTGCTCAAATACAAAAGGCTTACTACCCAAAAGGAGACTCATTGTCTTACAGTCACATTTGTAAGACAACTAGAGTGGATGAACTATAAAATAGAATCTGATAATGCCCGATTATAGTTTCAGTTAAGCACATTGATCGCATTCTTCACATTCTATCTAATTCTACTCTTGAAACTTTCTCTGCTTTAATCTGAATCACGAATCTTTGTTTTGCTCAAGTGAAACTACGCACAATTGATCTATATTCATTCTAACTCTCGCATCATATCTCAAAAGATATAAATAATCATTTATTTATATCTGCAACTAGAGATTAGAACAACTACATATCGGCTTTAACAAAATATGAAATATGTACAAACTTTCGGCTCAATCCATAAACAATTATCAATCTGGACCAAACAATGTCAACCAAAACATAGTAAGGACCCAAAACAACATGTCTCGAACATGAAACACCTTAAACAAGTATGCCTCGAAGATCCACAACATGCTATACTCATCTAGTCGGCCTTTTATATCGGATGCCATTTTTTAGCTTGATAGTTAGTACATATCTTCACTCTGACTTCTGGTATAAGCAAACACTGAGGTGCGGATGTCATTACTGACTAGTGTTGCCATCAATGACAACACCAAATGACTTATGCAGTGTCTCTTTCCAATAGTGCTATGTTGTTTGTTGTCAACCCCTTACTACCTTATTGAAGAAAAACCCAAAGAAGCAACATTTTTGACTATTTGTGACAGATGGAGGCTTTAATTCCCACTACCATTTTTCATATTGCCTCCTTTTTTCCCTTTGGAAATGTATTTCTTTTTGGGTTTGAACGAGAAGGATTCCAACTTCTCTTAGAGACTCAAGCTCGATATGTGTACTATACTATAAATATTTTCAATTAATATAATAATTTTTTATATTCCTATTTTACTCTCATGACTTTATTTGCAAAAATAACGTATTTTACAAAATTTTACATATGATACATAACCATAAAATTTAAATGAACATGTGCATACTTTAATGGAATAATTTTAGATGAATACCATTTACCAGTATATCCAAAATAT
Organism: Sequoia sempervirens; assembly: GCA_007258455.2. NCBI lineage: Eukaryota > Viridiplantae > Streptophyta > Pinopsida > Cupressales > Cupressaceae > Sequoia > Sequoia sempervirens. The sequence continues at coordinate 71,859 of VDFB02142224.1, forward strand.
TTCCATCCATATCCTCCAACTCGTACATGTTTATTTCCTTGCATGCATGGATTCAGAAAGGGTCCCTCCATAGTGAATCAAATTTAGCATGTTTCCTTGGTTTTGTAGCGCACTCATCATAATTTAGCATAAGGCTTCCCTCTTTGAACTTTGGGTTGGAGGTCTTTTTATCAAACCATCACTTGACTATCTATTGGCACCCAATCATGGCATCATATACATTTTCTCTTTTTCCCTTGAGACTCAAAAGCTCTGCCATTCTTACTTCCATTTTGTCATCCTCTTCAACTTCTAAAGCTTTTAATAGTTGTGATGCCAGAATTTCTATGGAAATGGGTAAAACTACCTCCTTTCTATACACTAATTCAAAGGGGGAGGATTTTAGGATTTGCTTAGGTGTAATTATGTTGGTCCATAAATTAGTTCGTAGATTCTTGTGTCATTCCTTTTGGTGTTTAGATTTGATGTGCTTTATTAACCAAATCAGATTCTTGTTGGTCGACTTTGCTAACATATTTCCTTGTGGGTAGTAATTGGATGAGGTCTTGAGGTAGACCCCATGCTTGAGAGCGGAGTATGACATCCCAAAGTCTAAAAAGTCTTGTGCATTATCGGATATGATGGTTTTAGGGGAACTGAACCTTACCACTCACTCCTCAAGAAAATTAACATTTTTTGTTTATATGGCATTCTTCAGGGAAACAGCCTCAATCCATCTTGTAAAATAATCAGTCACTATGAGTATCCACTTATGGCCTATGATGTAAATGGGATTGATCATGAAAAAATCCAAACCCCATTGTACAAAGGGTTCCTCAGTCATGATTGGGCCCAATGGCATGGCGGAGTTATTTCGCTTGCCAATGAAAAATTGGAAAAGTACACTTCTGCACTAGGTGATGGACCTCAGATAACATGGAAGGCCAATAATAGTCTGCCTGCATTATCTTTAAAGTAGTGGTCTTGGCGAAGAAGTGTCCACCCTCAAGATTGATGTGGAATTCATCTAAAACCCTTTCTATATGTGGCTTATCTAAGCAACGAAGAAGGATGCCATCATAATTTCTTTTAAATAAAACCCCTTCAATTAGCACATACCTGGTGCCTTGCAGAAGGTAGTGGCATCTTTTGTGAGGTAGGATGTCAGTCGAGTATTGCCTCTTTTACTTAAATTACATCTGATCATCCACCCATGACTCATCAAACTCAAATTGATTTGTATAGACCTGGTTGGTCTCTTCTTATGCCTGGGAACTTAATTCCTACATGAGGTATTTGTAAATACCTCTCCCTCAAACCAACTTGGTCATTCAGATGTCTACATCATATTCTAGGATCTTGGTGATCCAGTTGACCCTCTTTTTGGTTATCTTTCCTTCAGTGATGTATTTTTGAACACTAGGATGGGTGACGAGGATGGTGATTTTGTTGGCCGATACTAGGTGTTAGAATTTCTTTAGGATTTTGATGGTAGAAAAGGCATGCTTTTCAATGAAATTGTACCTGGTTTTGTATCCTTTAAGAGTCTTGGAATGTGATTGGATGCTCTATGCTTCCCACTTCGTCTTTCTAAGTGAGAATCAAAGTTATGCTATGTTGGCTGCTATAGACGTAGAGCAAGAAATCCTTGGAGAAGTTTGGGTTAGCTAACACGAGAGCTATAGAGATGGATGCCTTTATTTTCTCAAATGCAAGCTTGCCTTTGGGAGTCCATTTAAACACCAAATTCTTCTTCAACATCAGCATGATAGGTCTCACGATGCCCAAAAATTCTGAGATGAACTAGTTGACGAAATTGATCTTTCCCAAAAAGGATTGTAGCCCCTTTTGGTTGACTGGAAGTGGTAGCTCTATTATAGCCTTCACCCTTTCAGGGTTTATGGCTATTCCCTCTTTCAATACCACAAAACCAAGCAGCTTGCCTTATGGTACTCTAAAGACACATTTTTTAGGATTTAAGGAAATCCCGAACTGTTGACACTTTTGGAAGAAATTTTCCAGATGATCAAAATGATCATCCTTGTATTTTGAAAAAATAGTCAGGTCGTCTAGGTATATTAGGATGATCTGATTGATTAATCCCTTGAAGGTGATATCCATTTCTCTTTGAAAAGTGGCACCTACATTGGAAAGTCCAAAGGGAATTTTTTTGCATGTGAACATTCCCCACTTGGTAGTGAACATTGTTTTGTGTTGGTCCTTCTCCTTCACATAGACCTGGTTATACCCCAAAAAATAATCGAGCAATGAGAACATCTCTGATTCGACCATAGTCTGCAGGATCTTCTCCATTGATGGAAAAGGGTAGTGATCTATTAACAACACCTTGTTCAACTCTATAAAATCCATGCAAAGTAGAATATCACCATTCTTCTTCCACACTGGTACAAGGTTGGATACCCAAGTGGAATGTTTGATCGGGTATATGATTCTTGATTAGATTAATTTGCTAAGCTCTTGTTCCATCAGTGCCTTGACCTTCAAATTCACCAGCCTTTGTTTCTATCAGACAGGCTTCAAGCCTTCGTCCAACTCAATAGTGTGTTGAATTATGCCTGGATCATATTCTTTAAGATCATCATAAGTCCAAGCTACAACCCTATCGTATCTAGCACATAGTCCTTTTAGTCTATCCTTGTACTTCTGCAGGACCTCTCTTCCAACTTTTAGCTTTCTAGCATTCTCGAAATCAAGATATTCATAGTCTCCTTCATTGGAAGTGAATCTTTTTTTCCATTTCTCGCATCTTTGCAGTCGAATATATATTCAAGAGAAATCAAGCCTCGCAGGAGCTTCTTCCTTTTTAATTGGATCACTTGTCCTTTGGTATCCCCTCTAGTTTTAGACTGTGAATGATCAGAAGCTTTCCCTAACATTTGTAGAAAACCATCAATCTGAACGTTGTCCTCAAAAACCTGCCAATTCTTATCATTATTAGGTATTGACGGTCAGATTATGGTATGCACTGCATTCTGGATTTTTGTTGATTTGGGGGTTGGCTCAAACTATGATCCAATTGAATCCATCTGATCCATGACAGCATTTTGGGATTGTGGGATAACCTGTATGTTAAAAGTTTCAAATCTCTCAATCAGATCCCATATTCTATGTTTGTAAGACCTCACTCTTATGTTTTTTGAGGCTACATGTCCAAAAACTTGGCCTACAATCAACTCTAAATCTCTGAACACACATATTCTTCTTATTCCCATCCACTCTATGAGAATCAAACCGTGGGAAAAATCCTCGTACTCTGCATCATTATTTGAGCATAGGAACTAGAACTAGAAAGCTTTGAGGGTCTCTAATCTGGTCAAACATACTAATCATACGCCTGCTCCAAAACCGATCTTGCATTTTGTACCATCAAAATATAGTGTCCATAGACTATCATCGCCCAGTCCACTAGGTTCCTCCTACTCCTTTACCAATTTCGGGAAGACTTGGTCATCGTTGAAGATCACATAGGTGCCCAATCTGGTAGTATGTAAGTTCGCGTATGAGTCAGAATCAATAAATTGATTAAGGACCTCCTCTTCAAGGGTTCAATCACTTTTGTCCTCCTCATCTTCTAACATTTCTATGCAATATGTCTCCCCTTTTGAGAAGGAGGTGTGTGTTGCTTCAAACCACAAGACCATGGTGTCTGCTATATGTTTAGGGTTAAAGGATTCAAACAGGATCTTCATCTTCACCCCATGCTTTATCTATAGTATCAAATGAGACCAATCAAGTGCTAGATATCCGTCAAGCTTTGTTGTGAAGTCCCTTGAAAGACACATCCCAAAAATTGGGGGGATGTCTATCATGACTACTTCTTGTGTGATGGTTTGGCTCGGACACAAGAAGAGGGTCAAAGATAGATCCTTGATGCGACTGATGGTTGGGACTTTCTTCACGTCTAATTGCATGATCCCTTTCTCAAGAGGCTCATATTTAAGTTTCAAGGCATTAGCCACTTGTTTAGCCATGACCATAGTACTAGCTCCTGAATCAATCATGTTACTATATAAAAGCTTATCCCCCACAATAAGTGTTGGAAAGAAATGTGTAGGCTTTGTTTTGCGTACCTCTTTTATTATTTGCGACGTTTACGTATGTCGTGGCTCCCGAAGGTCAGGGATCTGATGCAAGCTCCTTTTCTCTATCTTGATTACATAGTGGGATTGTATTCATCCATAGCATTTGTTCCTCTTTCTTCAATGCCTCCTGGACCAATGTCTTCTATTTGGGTATGTGTAGGATCATCATGGAAAAAATAGGCCCTTAAGTGGCAAAAAATTTAGAAAAATCAGAGTTAGGCAACTTGACGTAAAAATTTGAATAAGTTATCCATATTATTTCAAAAATATGTAAGAATAGATTTTGTAGAAAATTGAATGTAGTTTCTAAACTATTAGGTTTATTTTATTTTTTAAATCTATTTGGTGAAAATTTGAAATTTCAATGTAATAGTACTTAAGTTTAGGGAAAAAATAAGTAGGTGTCTGACCACCCTAAACAATTTTTAGATTCTCATTTTTCAAAATAAATAATTAATTATGATTTTTTATTACAACTTTTAAAAAATATAAAAAATCATACGTCTAACCACCTTAACTTGGTCAAAACTTCATGAAATTCAATTTTTCTTTTTATAATCCTATAGTATATGAAGCATAGAACGTGACGCATATTTCAGATTCAAAAAATGTGATACCATTTGAAAGCTATAGATGTTTTTCAATCAGCCTATCAATCAGGACTTTAGTCGTAATTCAAATAGAAAATGAATAATAATTATTTATTCAATTCAAAGTAAAGCATAATTTATATTGGTAGAAAGCTGAGAATCTCCTTTAAAAACCCTTTTCGTTTCATTAATTTTGGGTGAAAAAAAAGTCATCAACCACATACCCTACAAATACCCATCATATTGCCACTTTTTGGCCCATCATGATCCTGCACATACCCATTTTGGAATTGATATAATGTCCCACGAAGACACATTAGCAGGAACCTTCTTTAGTTTCTCTACCACATTAAGCACTCTAACTGGTGGGACCTTAGGTTTAAATGGTGGTATTTCTATTTTCTTCAGTAGAGGTCGATCCGGCATGGATGGGCTCGGTGCTTTGTTCACCTCTTTCTCTAGCAATGGTGGAGCTTGCGACTGCTAACTGTATCAGACCTACAAGGCCTGCTCCACTTGTGGTTGTGGTTTTTGTGGAGTTCGTTGCACGTATTCTCTAGTGAGCCTTCTTTTGGACCTTGTATTGTAGTCTGACTGTACTTACAGGGCACCAGTCATCAGAACATCATTTGAAAATATTGTATCTTCTTCCTCCATCCAAGAAAAAAGTGCTTGGTCTATTGAGATATCCAGTTCTTGCTCTAAGGACATCCCTTGTGTTTGTGCTCTGAAGCAAGCATTCTCCATTCTAGGAGACTGATATTCTTGTGTTTAGAAACACATCTTGGCTTCTTTGCTTCGCTATCCTCTATTGAAGATTTTCCCTTGGAAAATTCACTAGTATAATTTGGCAAATAAATGACTAGAGGTGACTAAAAATTTTAGTCACAACAACTAAAAATGACTAAATTCTACTCATTTTTTGCAAATCAACTATAAATGAGTAAATAAATGACTAATTTGGTCATTGACTAAAAATTATTTAGTCACAAAAATAAAAATGACTAAATAGTTAGTTATTTATTTAGTCACAATCCATTTGAATAAATCATTTAATGAATCAAGAATATAGCCCGCCAAAATACTCTAAAACTTTAATAAACATACCCTAAAACTTTTGTAGAAATCCATTGTCATGTGTAGCCCGCCAATATGGAGTTTTCATTTTAATAAACATACTCTAAAACCTTCATCAAAACATTATTAGTGTAGCCCACCAAAATGGAGGAGTGTTTTAGTAAAGAATGACAGAGAATGGTAAGGAGATGTGCATGACAGGAGGCATATGATTCATTGTTTCTTATCTCATTCCTACTCTGCTCAACAAAGGTTGAATTGTTCCCGCTACTATTTGTAATCCAGGTATTTAATTGACATATATTTGCATAATCTCAAATTCCTTCATATTCTTTTGAAGTATCAAAGTATCCTATATAGGGTTTAGAATGATTTCTTTTAATTTAAAAAAATAAATAAATGATGTATTTTCCTGTAATTAGATAATGTGGAGATCTCCTAAATCTGCCCCAACACACTATCCTCTTTGGCACTATATTCATTACTCCAATTGCTAGGGTTTTGCATGTGACATCTTTAATATCTTCATGACCATGGATTTTAAATACATCTCAGTCTTTGCTTTAATCCTTGTCATGGAAAACCTTGAGTTCCATAATCCACCTTCAATCTCTTCTAAGAATGTTGTCTCAAGCTAGACTGCATAGTATGCATATAAAGCAAGTCCTTCATATCTGCCATTGTTCCAAACCACCACTCACTGCCTTGCTTAAAATGTTGCCTCCATAATCACAATAGCATGTTTTAAAATCATGGTTTCCAATGATTGACCATTAAGGTCACTACTTTCATCAAGATACAATGAGATTTTTGTCTTCTAAATCAAGGCATTATGCAAGATAGCATTGTGAATTGTTTATTGTGTACGATTTGATTTTCTTGCACATTTATTACTTTGATAACTTCCTTTAAGACTGGATATTGCACCCTCAGTTGCACTCACTGTCACTTGAAGATTCCTTTCATGAGCATCCTTCTGTAAAATCAAACTATGCCCTATAGACTGCCTACTTACTTACTACAGGGGGACTCATTTTTTCATGGTATTGTGGGTCTTAAGATCCTTCAACCTTATTGTCACTACTTCACAGTCCACAAGGTATTATTCACTATTCTCCCATCTTTGATGAGTCTCAAAACGCTGCTCAAACATGCAATCCACTACCTCCATTATACAATGTCTAAGAAGAAACATTAAACCTGTGATTACCATTGTTACTTCATTTGGACAATCATTCCTTGATTGCATTTTCCTTGTCTAACACTACCAAAAGAATTTGAAAAACCCTTAAGGTCAGCAAGGCGGTAAGGAAACTCACTGTTAAAATCTCCACTTTACTATACAAGGTTTGAGCTTTATTATCTTGTCACTGCTCAACCTCTTTTTTAATTTCACACCTCAAGTGACTATCATTCTTCTTACCATAGATTTCATTTACAAATGTCATTGAGCTACATAGTGTGCTTATTATTGGCTACAATCTTTAGATTACAATATTTTTTTATTGGCTACAATGTCTCAATCTTTCTGGTGTTGCAACCTCACTAATCTGGTAGAGTTATTGTTTATTTTTCTACAAAGGCCTAGGGTTTGTACCCTATTCATGCTCTTACCAATGCTTTTGTTGGTATTAAAAAACAACCTTAAATCTTGGGTCAGAAAATTAGCTGTCTTGATAGGGTTGTGGTATGATCTTAGATTATATCCTAGAGTGTGTGGGAAACTTGTGTTTTATTATTAAGGTATGTAAACCTAATCAAGGAAATGTATCCTATATAGCATGGGTCTTGCTTTAATACTTTCCATAATGGTTATTAGAAGATCACATTATTATAGTTTGTGCTAACCCAACATTGCATTCAAGTATGTAACAAACTTGCTTTGTAGTGTAAGTTGTACACTTTTAAGTAACATTCATAAGGTTTAGAAAATCTTGATCACTCTCTAGAATAACCCATTAAACATGGGTTGTGCTTGAATGCACTACATATTTGATATAACACAACCACTCTACATATCAACTAGAGTTATAGGCTCTTTATTGTAGCAAGAGGTAATCGATCTTGGATCATGCTATCATTACATCATAACCTATTAAACTTGAGACAACCTAAATGCACCCAATGATGATTGACACCTAATTGTGATGGAAATTATTTGTACATGAATTGTGCTCATATGAGTGCCTCCATTTCTATCACAACATAGCCACATTAAATTTGGGTCACACATGAATGCATCATGTATTTTTTATAGCACAACTGTGCCACATGACCAATCGAGTTATGGATCACATAATTATAGTCACAAGAATTTGTTCCTCAGTTGTTATATTATGGTGATTCCATTACCGTTACAGCATAACCCTTTGGACTTATATTGCTCAAACCCTTACATTGCTTATTTTCTCTTTGGATGGATTGCTTCATGGATTTTTGTGATTTATACATCTTTTGTTTTGATAGAAAATGACATCGTATTCTTTTTGAAGCTGAAATGATTTATTAATTATGGTTTTATGATCATTTTGAGTTTTATTTATAAGGGGTTAATATGTGGAATTTTTATGTGCAGGAAGAATATATTGTGATGCAACATTCAAGTATAGATGATTCAAGCAAAATTGGATTGTTATCAATGTCATAACCAAGTTGGAGAGTACCTTGAGCTGGTGTGAAACACTTCCAGGTGTTTTCAGTTGGAAGAACCTAACTGTAGGAATTTCTGAATATCCGACAGAGGAAGTTCCTTTATTCTAAATATAAAATCATAAATCTGTTGGTCCAATTGGAGATCCAACCTGAGATCTTTAATATCCAATAGAGAAAGTTTGTACATTGTAAAGATAAAATCATAAATCTGTTGCATCAATTTCAGATCTGATTTGATGTAGTGAAGCTTCGACAGAGGAAGTTCCTACAGTTTAAAGATAAAATTATAAATTTTATCGATCAAATTTGAGGTCTTGAAGCTCTGACAAAGAAATTTCCTACATTCTAAAGATAAAATCATAAATCTACTTGGTCCAATTTGAAGTCCAATTGTAAGGATTTGTCTTTTTAATTATACTTTCTGACATTTGGCTTGATACAAATTATTACTTTAGAATTATGGTATTTCTTTTCTTCTAATGTTTTCAACCCTCATTTTAGGGAAGTGCTCTGAAGATGGTTCCTTCATATGGAGACTACACTTTTCCGCTATAGGTTGTGTCTAGAAACACCAGAAATTCAGATACTACCATACTCAGGTACAACAGAGTTTGAGATGAATTACACTTAGTATTTTATGTTGATATGGATATGTTCTAGCCTGTAGTTAATTGTTGTAGCATAACAGATAGGCTAAATAGTTGTTCATATACCATTGTTTCAAATTCTAAATTAATATACCTTATTCTAAGAGAAAATCATAGGGAGAGTCTATACATAAGACACCATTATTTCAAATTCAAAATTTCCAATTGTTTGCTTCATTTATTTGATCTAAGATAGCCTATTGTATAGAATATGCTCTCAAAATCACAGTAAAATCCTTTATTCTAGGATGACTATTTAGAATCTTTCCCACCATAAAAATGAATAAAAGCATCAGTCATTAACCTAAACTTTGTAAGAGTTTCATCAAATTCTACTTTTCCACTCTCTTTTCCATTCTGAATTTTATTCTCAATTTCATCCATGAAGAAATTCCTCAACCTGTAGATCCTGTTGTTAGCCATAACTTTACCAGGTGCCGAGGATAGCTTTGAGTTTTTTTTAATTGTCACTTGGGTAAAAACTCAAAGCTATCCTCAGTACCTAGTAAAGTAATAGCTAACAGTAGGATCTACAGGCTGAGGAAGTTCTTCATGGATGAAATTGGGAATAAAATTTAGAATGGAAAAGAGAGTGGAAAAGTATAATTTGATGAAACTCTTGCAAAGTTTAGGTTAATGACTGATGCTTTTGTTCATTGTTATGATAGGAAATATTCTAAACAGTCATCCCAGAATAAAAGATTTTATTGTGATTTTGAGAGCATCTTCTATACAACAGGCTATCTGAGATCAAATAAATGAAGCAAACAATTGTGAAAGAGCCAACAATTTTCAATTTGAAACAATGGTGTCTTTGTATAGAATCCCCCTATGATTTTCTCCTAGAATAAGGTGTAGCAATTTTGAATTTGAAACAATGGTATATGAACAACTATTTAGCCTATTTTTTATGCTACAACAATTAACTATAGGCTAGAATATATCCATATCAGCATAAAATAGCAGGTGCAATTCACTTCAAACTCTGTTGTACTAATTTCTTTGTAAGGAAGTTTGCACTCCATGAACATTCTTTATGCACATCAGTACGTTGGTTATTATCTCGATCTCTTTTGTGATCAAAAGAAAAATGAAGTTCATTGCATAACTCATGACCATTTTGTAGTGCTATGATCAAGTGCTCTTTTACTTCTTACTCATTGTTTCTCAATCACCATGTGCAAATGACTTAGAGGATAGATCTTTGTCACCATTTGACAGTAACTTTCATTTTTTTTGGACTATTTTTTATGATTCAATCACTATTTGATAGTGTTCTTCCTTTCTCAATCCTATAGGACAGAGGACAATTCATAGTTTGCAACTCTTTAACAATGGTAAATAGATACAGTAAATTTTGATTATGTTAGATAATATTTCATTGTATATTTGTATTCTGTTAGATAATATTTAAAATTTTAGAAGTGGATTTTTTTTAATTGCTAAAGCCTATTTATCAATTTTATAACTTAAAATTATTTAAGCTATTTGAATAGCTAAACTTCATATTATAAATCTTTAAAGTACAATAGAATTAGGTACTTACGAGAAGTTGAATGAAAATTAGTAAATTACTACTTATTTAGCTTTTCCTTTTGCATGTTTATAGGGTTATTTCTTCCAGCATTTGTTAGGCCTATTTTGGATTCTATGGAAATAGCAAAGGAAATTCCACATCCAGGTCTAAATGAGGTGATGACCCATCCTTCTATGATGAAGTTTGTAGGATACACCCAAGAATGGATCTAAAAATATCAGATTTTTAAACCTTCAGATCTTTGAGATCATTGCATATTTGATTTGATTTTTGTATAGATGGACGGATCTAAGAAATTGTTGCTTGAAAATGATGTAAATGAAAATGTTATTTGTTCAAAATAATCTAAGGGTATTATTTTTCACTTGCTCAAAAAAAAATTATCTACCTTAACATAACTATTAAAATTGTCATTTTTTAATCATAATATTTCATTGTATATTTGCATTATGTTAGATTATATTGGATAGTTAATGGTTAATTTTTTATTTTTATTTTTAAATCTGCATAATATATATATTTTCCATGTACTTCTTTTCATCACTTGTAAATCTAAATTTTTGTTACTTTTTGTTACTTTTTGTGATCATCAAAAATAGAGATGATTTTAGTCTCTGTAAAATATTTTCATGCATGTTTGAGATCTATACAAGGTGATGAAGAAGGCCCTAGGGTTTGGTAGGGTTTTGAGTATCCTTACTATTTTGATGGTAATCTTGACACTAATTTCTCTCCTTGCCCAAATATAGTCACTTGAGAAACTACCATGATGCTCTTGACTATCAATTACTCTGTTCTCCCTACCTTCTCTCTACAGGTCTGATTCTTCAACTCTACCAACTGCCCTTCCATCTTAGTGTCTTTTCATGCTCTTGCATATATTCTCTTATGAATTTATTCTTATGACTCTGAAAGCTATCACTAGGTCTATTATGACTGTTAGGTCTTTGAGGGTATATGATTTTCTACTATGAACTCTTAGATTGTCATACTTTTGATGATAATTCTCCAAGGATGTTTACTCACTAACTTAATTCTTTGTATATTCTCCATTATGCATTGAAAATTCATGGTTTCTAGTTAACTATTTATTGGTGTAACTATTGCCATGTTTCTTGGGGTTGTCATCCCTATAGGATAGTTTTTGTATAGATCTTAATGCAATTTAAAAGGTGCCCATAAATATTGACAAGTTTCATAAGACTGTTGTGTCAAGGTAGTAGATGGCCATGACAAGTTTCATAATACCGCCATACCACAAGAGCCAAGAAGGCATGGTGCGGTGTAGCAATAACATCCCGCATTATAGCGAAGGAAAAGCAATAAATGTGTGGTATGGAGGTAACTCAAAATACTTATCCCACATACCCGCAAGAGCCAAGAAGGCGGGGTGTAGTGTAGCAATAACATCCCGCATCACCGTAAGGATCATGTCAAAATGGTGTGGTATCATGGTTAAACTATAAAAAGAAATATCACATTTCTTTGAGTCAGTTTCTTGAAATAGTTTGCTTGCCTTGTGTATATTTCTTCCACATTTTCATGTATGTCTAGCAGGGCACTTGTAACTACAACATATGACTAAAAAAATCCCTGTTGTTATGCTTTGATGGATGTCCATTTGTTATTACTGGGTATCTAATGTAGTGCACATTATTATGGTGTAAGCCTAATTTTTAGATTTTTTCATTTAGCATCACAAATATTCTCCATGAGAACATTGTCCCTATTTAAAATGATTGAAATCGTTCACATCTCTTAGAAAAATTTCTCTTGCAACAATCTTGGAGATGAATTTAGATGCAGTGTGAAAATCATAATAGACTCAAAGGTTCTTAACAACTCTAATAGTTGTACAAGGGTCCATGTTGAACAAACCAAATGCAATTGCTAACTTTTCACTATGGTGGAAGATAAATGATTATTTTTTCTTCTATTCCACAACATTGAGTAAAAGTCTTGAATCTGGAAATACCCTATTGCCTTCATTTTCCAAGCCAATTTATCCAATTTTGCATAGATCTCCCATGTTTTTGGATGTGATATGTCTCCTACACAAAAAACATGTACCCATTTATGCCCTTCAATCCAACTACATGCAGGTATCTTTTTAATTCATCTAGCTTTCATCAATCTCCTTACTATTTGAACCTCACCACCCCTGCTCGCTTCTACACAGATTTTTTAGAGAAGAACATAAGTTGTAACACTTTTAGGATCCAACTAAAAAAAGTAGTGTTGCTAGAATACTCAGCCTATATTCATATATGATCCACAAGAACCAAAGGTTTAACTAGCATCTTAGTAATAATGTTTAGGGTGTCCTCAAGATATCCAGCATGGCATGAAGGTCAACCATGCACACCTAATGATTAACTATATATGTAATGCAATAAGGGTTACTGACGTGTGAAGTATGTGCAGCCCTCATCCACTAAACCCACATGACTGCATGCATCTAGAACACAAGCAAAGCTTACAATGTCATTGTTCCAGAGTGCTTCATTAATTCAAAGATTTTGAGAGCTTCCTTGCAAAATCCATTTAGTGCACATTCTACAATCATATCATTTAATTCCATGAGATGACATCTCTTTGAGGAATTCTATCAAACAATTCATTTTCTACTACATTTTGGTGTCAAATCTTTGGTAATTATGGTTAGTTTCATTACATTCAAATTTTAAATTCTGGGAAATTATATATAGTAAATAGATTGATGGTTGGTTGGATAGTGAAATTAGCTCTCTTAGAAATTAACTAAAATATCTAGAAGGATTATTTTAATTAAAGAGAATTTTGTGGTTATTTTTGTAACAATGATTTTACAGTGTAGGTAGCTTGTTATTTTCATTCAAGATACAAGTCATCAAAGTCAAGCACATACCAAGAAGATGGTACTCTACTTCAAACCATCAACCTCACTTAGTTTAGTCCGCTTACATGGGGATATTAAGGAAGTTGGTAAGAAAATAATATATATCATTTTTTGTTTGTGAAGGAGAATCTGAGATTCAATATGGCAGTGGATCAATATCTGGTTTCTTAAGTAAAGATGATGTCACAATTGGGAAACTTGTTGTGAAACATCAGGTTAGTTATTTTTGGATGTTAAGGCTTCCTAGTTGGATATCAAAAATATTTTCTCATCAACTTAATTTGGAATTTATGTATAAATGGATTCTTCCATGGTGTAGGTATTTACTCAGATAACACATGAACCAGGGTTGACATTTTATTTGTCTAATTAAGTCTGATGGCATTCTTGGGCTTAGTTTCTAGGAATTTTTTGTTCATAATGTTGTTCCAGTCTGGTTAGTGTTGATAGCCTTCATTCTATAATGTCAAATTCATTCTATAATCTGAGCATATCACCTTTCTTAAACTTTGAACAAGGTTCTCAAATCAAGGGTTCAATATGCATATTTTAGGCCTATGTTGAACACTCTGTTTAAGGGATTTATTGACAAGGCTATAGTTTTTTAATTGATTTATCTTTCTGATGTGTTTGGACCTTCTTTTGTAAACTTTCAATATACAATGCACTTTTATTCTTTCTTAATTGAGACTAATATTAATTTTTTTGGTTGTATTGAGGCACAACTTCATTCGTGGCAGAAAAGAGCACCCTATTTCTCATATCATATGGCACATTGCATATAAAGGAGGAAATATTCTAGTTGGGTTATTGTTGACTACATTGAAGGAGAGAGCTTCATATATGGGACACGATCAACACTCTCCTTGGATTCTACAATTACAACTTTCTCTAGGAAGATTTCCCACATTGTAGAAATTTTAAGAGATAAAAGGGGCATGTGCTCACATTGAAGGGCTTCAAGCATTCATTTCCATCATTGTAGAAGTCTTTTGGAGAAGTTTCTTTCTTGTAGTCATTTATTTGTAATATTGTAACTCATATTTTCAGTCTTGTGACTAAAAATAACAATTGTAATACTCTATTTGTAAGTTGTAACTAGAACGCCTTTCTTTTATTAATAAAGTTCACCAATTTTTCCTTCTCAATGGTTTTATTATTATGTGCAATTGATGATTGATGTGTACTTTTGTGTTTGATGCTTAAATCCTCAAACATCAGTCAATTAAAATGAATAATATACTACTAATTAACATAAATTAATAATTAAATTGACTAACTATACTACCAATTGATAGAAATTAGTGAACAGTGAATAAATATGACTAGATATATGACCAGTAAAATCAATGAATAAAAATGACTAAATATACTACCAAATTATAGCAATCAATGACTAAATCAACAACTAATAAGTGACCAAATTACAGCAATCAATGACTAAATCAAAAAATAAATAAGTGACCAGTTAAATATATCAGTGAATAAAAAATCACTAAATAAGTGACCAGATTATAGCAATCAATGACTAAATCAACAACTAAATATATTAGTGGGAAAAAGTGACTAAATAAGTGACCAGATCACAACAATGAAAGACTAAATTGATGACTAAATCTACTACCAAATTGATCAATCAAAACAACCAATAAATGACTAAAAATGGTTTAGTCGTCAATCTGGTCACATTATATATGACTAGAAATAAACTACTAGTGGTCATGTGACCAACTGTAGTCACTTATAAGCATTTTTTAGTAGGTTTTTTAGAAGTTTATTACTATTTTTGTACTAGTGATTACAGGGCATATGGCTATGATTACATGGGAAGTGCCATGCATTCTCATCTTCTACCAGATTTTTCTGGCCTGAGACCAAATCCTTGCTCAGGTTGTTCCTAAAAATTTGAAGTGACATGGTGACTGGGACTATCTAATTTGTAGGCACTAGTGGCTAATTTCCTCCTTTCAGAGCTCCTTGATATGAATTCTATTGATAATACGGCTTTCCTCGACATTTTTGCATGGAAGGTTTCAGAGGTGTTTCTTACTGTTGTCAGATGAGGACTAGCTCGTTCATCAAGAACCGCATGAGGTTCATATCATTGACATCTACTGCTAATGAAGAAGATCCCAATGTGTTGGGTTGTGCACCCAGGTATACATACATGGATGGTGGTGCAATCAACGTGTTTGTTTGTGGAGTGGAGGTGCTAGGAGTTGCCTCTTCTCGGGGGCAACCAAATATTTCTACAAACATGGGAATTGATGGATGTGGTGGAAGCTTTCAGGCATCGATCAAGTTGTTTTCTACATGCACAGCCAGATCATATGCATCGGGCAGGGTATCTCCTCCCATAAACTATACCATGACAATGATGTTTGAATTGAAAAGGCCTTTAGAGAGAACATGAGTGTCATGGCTACTGGAGGCCTAGTTGTCATAGGAATCCTCTCCCAGGTTTTTTGGAACCTATTATTGAAGTTGCTGATGGCCTCTTGCAGGGCCCTCTTGATAGTGATTAATTGTTGCAACAAAGACAAGCAATCTCCTTTATTCAAGAAGCACTCAAACAAATTCTCATCAAGTTGATCCCAAGAGTAGATGGAATTGAAATCCAAGGACCTATACCAATCTTGGGCCTTTCCTTTGAAATATGTAACCAGTAACTTGAGGGAAACATTCTCTTATGTGATGTTATGTACTTTGCATACCTCCGCTATATCTTGGAGATGCTTGAAAGGGATTTTAAAATCCTCCCCGAAAAACTTTGGTAGTACCTTGAGAGCATTGGTGGGTATGGTGGGCCATACATCTAAGGGCGTAGGTGGTTGTAACAGGCTACTACTATCCCAGGTTAAAAAAAATCTAGGAGCAGGAGCACCTATGTGATCCATTGTAAACAGATTCCTATGGATAAGGTAGACAAGTACTCTGATTTGGAAGGTTCGGCCTCCTAGTGGAGTGGATACGGCTTTGGATTGTGGGCTTACACTTCTTACCCTGTTGCTTCTTACAGATGATATGGAACCTATAATTCTTCTCCTCCTAGATTTCAAAGTAGGTAATTGGTGTGGACAAATATTTTGGCACCACAAGACTCTCTAACACTTCTAGGGTTTTTCACCTAAAAGGAGAGAGGTAGGCCAAAATGTGCAATGTCCCCACTCAAGACTAATACCAATATGAATGAAATATGTCTAAATGTAATGTCCTAAATGCAATAAACTAATAAAATATATTTATTATTAACGCAAAACTAATGAAATGCAAGATGATTAAAAACACAATGTGATATGCAAAGATGTACTAAATGACCTAGAAAAGACCATGAAACAAAACTGAAAACTGTAAAACTGAAAAGGTGCACCTGGAAATGTGTTGTAGACTAGGATGAAGATTGGAAATGTTGTTGATCCTAAAATTTTGACCTACTGGGACACTTACACCATTATGGGCGACCTAGTCCCAGATCTGGAAAATTGCACCAGAGCCTGTTTTAGCCAAATGGGTATCTAGATCTATAGAAACTTCTAAAAAATGGGTACAATGGAACTAAGTCACCATTGATGGTGACTTAGTTCACCTTGACATTTCTGAAAATCCAAAAGTGGAAACGGAAGCTCTTGTTTTACACTTTCTACTACCCCAGGTGTCTGGTTCTGAAACTCTTATTTTCAGCACTGTAATTGAGTTTTTGTGGATATTTTGACCTATCCAAAAAGGAGATCTCTTCAACAACTTTGAAAAATATTCTTCAATGATTTCCAAACCTTCAAAGTACCTAAATCTACAAACACACAATGAAAGAGAGAAATGTTGAATGTTAGGGCATGGGGGTTTTCCTTGGTCAAACCCCTTTTAGGTAATTAAAACAAATGGATAAATAAGATGGAGAATGAACATGAAATTAAGGGATTAGAAACTTTCCATGATGATAGATCTTGAATTTCTGCAACAATGGATGAACAATCTACCCTTGAATGTCTGAAAAATAATCTTGAATGCTCTCTAAATGACCTAATCCTAGCTTTCTTGACTTGAGATGGAGAATGAATGATGATTGAGTTGTGAATTAGGGTTTAGAAGCTTATTTATATAGGAAATCCATCCAAAATTCCTATTAATTTGATCCCCAAGGCCGACATGAAGGAAAATTAAACTTAAAACCCAATTTTTCCCACTTGAACCTCGAAAATAACCCAAATGGGACTAAGTCACGAAGCTGGGTGACTTAGTCCCACCTGGATGGGGCTAATTCACCCAGATGGGTGACTTGGTCCCATAGCAGCTCTTTTTCCAACAAGATTATCGAGGAGTGAAGAAATCAGGTTTATATGATGATATAGTCGGGTTTTTTATCAAAATAAGCCTCAGGATGCACAATATGGGGTCATAGGGGACTATTAATGATGATGTAAAGGGTAATTAGGGCTACAGACAAAAATTTCAATGTGAAATTGTGATTAAATACACTTTACATCATTAAAATGTGGTCCACATAGCCTAGAAAGGCACAACATCCAATGTGAATGTGTAAGACATATTACAACACTAGATTAGAATTAGGTTTTGTTGACACCTAAAATTTCTAGGCAAATAGCCTTATGGGAAACTCAGTTAATCAATTGTGCTAAACTGAGTAACCTTTAGGTTTTTTAAAGAAGTCGGCTCCTATATTTTGGGGGGGGTTTGGAATGGGAAAAGAAGCAGATATAAAAAAATAAAGTTTAATCTAAGGTGATG
The DNA here is from genome assembly GCA_007258455.2 of Sequoia sempervirens. Classification (NCBI taxonomy): domain Eukaryota; kingdom Viridiplantae; phylum Streptophyta; class Pinopsida; order Cupressales; family Cupressaceae; genus Sequoia; species Sequoia sempervirens. Next base: position 90,068 of record VDFB02142224.1, read on the forward strand.
CGCCAAGAATTAAGTAATGAGATTTAAGGGCCCGTTTAGTAATCTGCATGTCCGGAAATAACAGAAAGTACAGATGAAAAACCTAATAAGTTTATCAAATAACATAACACAACTTCCATACACATTTACTGAACAAGAAGAGTTCAAGACATGATCTGAATCAGCAAATTTATATTAAATTATAGAATTCTTGTGAATAAACTACTAAGTACAACAACGCAGTATAATGCCTTTTCCATTAACTAAGAAATAGAGAGGTTGAACAATATGGCATAGTCTGTAAGTCTTAACACAATAATCAAAGAACAATACAAAAGGCCTACAATCTTTTCACTTCTTTCTGTGATTTTTGAACCCTTTTTCCAAGAGCCAAAGTAGTATATATAGATTATCAATGGCCAGAGAGCCAACAATAGAAAGGATTCCAAGGCATGAGCAATGACACCCGTCGCAATGATTCCCAAAGGTTGTTACAATAGAAAAGATTCCAAAACATAGAATGCATTCGCCTTCAAACAACATGCGCCCCTTTGCAAATGATGATTGTGGTCCCAATGAGAAAGTAGCAAAATTCCCATGAAGACACGTGTTTCCCACCCACATAGTTGGTTAGGATACGTGGCACAATGGATGGGCTTCATATTCATTCTTTCCTTCCTTGCAATCAAATTCCCTACGGAGAAGACACGTGGAGAAAAATACACGTGGAGCAAGTGGGTGAAGGTGCTTCAAAAGGGGCTCTAATGGATTCAAACACATGAGGCACAGGTTGGGGCCAATGCAAAAATAAACTATGACCACCCGGAGGGAGCTTAAGGATTTTAATCCATAGCTTTTGGCGACTATCAAGGGCATTTCACCTGCATAATGGGAACCCAAAATTTCTAGTGTGAAGATCAAATCCTTATCCATTGGGCAGCAAACAGAGCTTCAAAAATGCGGTCTGCAGAGGAAACCAGTCGGCCTTAGATGGAATCAATAGGGTGCACAAATTCTCTTGTGCCTCATGTAGATTGATTATTTCGTTGAAGGGTAGCTCTACGGAGATCTTGGTCCTTGACTCGAGTTGAAGAGAAGTTATGCTATCTGATGGGTGGTGCCTTCTATGTCTATAGCATTGGGAGGTTGACTGAAATCTTGAAAGGTGGATAAATCTCATTGCTTTTCCTTGATCTTTGCTGCAATATATTCCACCGTGGCCACCGAATCATCAAAGATGAAATAGAAGGGTAGGCCCATTTGAGTCAAATGGGAGAATTGCATCCACATTTTGTTCATAGTATGACTTAGTGTTGTTGAGCAATTGCTATCCTAGACGATGGCCACATGACAATGGATGAATTCCCTCACCTTCCTGGCAGTTGACCTCCTATCTTCAATCCCTCAATTCATCAAGTTTGCATTCGCCACCGCGTACAACTTGTCCAACAACTTCTCTACCTCGGACACCTTTTCCGCAATGAACTGTGGAACTTGCTCCATCATTCCGCGCACTTCCCTAATTCAACCTACCCCCTCCACCATGAATTGGAGTGTTGGATGAAGATTCAAACAAAGAGACTTGACTTTCTCCCAGTAGGAGATATATAACTACTAGGCTACTAGAAGGAGATCTGACTGAGGAGCAAGGGGTTGGGGAGGATTCTTCAAAAGACCAATTTCCATCTCCTTCAACCTGACATCCTACATCAACTCTTCAATTCTCTTTTCCACAAAAGAGAGTCATTCCTTTAGAGTCCTTAACTCGGAAAGCAATTTTCCCTTGGCCTAGCCTTGGGTTGTGGATTCTTTTTCTAGGGAGAGCTTTACTTCTTGGATATCCTTCTCAAACTGAGCTTGTCGGTCCTAGAACTCCTTATATTTTTGTTGCATTTCACACTCCAATTAAACTCATTGATCCCAAAGCTCCTCATTCTTCTGCTGCATTTCTCCCTCTACCTGAGCCAACCAGTCTTGTAATTCTTGGTTTTTCTGCTGCAGTCCGGCAACTAGGTTGGGATCCAAAGACTGGAACTTTGCAAGTTTCGCCTAGAGTTTGGCACTTTCCGCTTGTGCTTGTTGAGATATTCATGCAATTTTGGCATCCTTGGCATTCTCATTTTTCAGTTGGACTTCTAACCTTTCTTTAATGTTCTTTAGCTCTTCTTCCCTTTTCTTTAGTTGGCGACTATGCTTGAGAAATTTGGTATTCACCACTTGTTGGGTTTCCTTCATTAGCTCAACTTTGTCTTGTAGTCGGGCTGTGCACAGATCGATCCCTATGGCATGGATCATATAATCTTTGGGTTGCATCTCCCCTTGCAATTTGATGGTGTTTGGAGTCATAGTTGCAAAATGAAATGACCCCTAAACCTCATTGAAAAGGGTCTGCACACACGGCTCGAAAAGCTTTGCTACATCCTTTTCTTTTCTCTTTTGGACTCTGATAGCCCATGTTTCCTTAGTTTTGTCGCTTTGCTCCATAAATTCTACTAGCAATTTAATTAATTTGCAAAAAAAGGGTGCACTGAGAGGAAGAGAAAAAGGGAATGAGATATTTGTGGTCCCATATGATTTTTTCTTTGGTAGAGAGACCGTTAATGGGGAGAATGGGGGTATGCTATGACAAGGTCCAATTTGGGAAGAGGTAGAGGGACTCATAGGGAGTGGTGGCAGTAGTGGAGATGTAGAGGATACCATTTGTTAGGAAAGCTGAGTCGAAGTTGACATGATGGTATAAAAAGGGGTAGCAATTACGGGTCTGGACTGGGCTGCGACAAAAAGTGGAACAGATTGTGAGGGAGTAAAAGTTGCTTGTCCAAATTGGGAGAATTTGAGAGAAACCTCCCGTGGGTGTGGAAGAAAAAAAGGGAAGGCCAACGCTTGAAGTAATGGGAGGTACAGAGGTAGTAGGCATAACCAAATACTATGAAGTGAGAAGAGAGGGAGAGAAAGATACCTGAGGTGCGGAGGACTCTGATCCTTGGCTCATTGCAGGTTCTTGTGAGCCTTCTCCATAAGTTGCATCTTTGTGCGTTCTCTTATCGAGTGGAGAGTTGTCCACCTCTATTATCTCCAAAGGTTTCTAGGCTACTTTGGGTCTCTTTTCAGCCCATGTACATGGTCGTGAGGCCTCTAACTATGATGTAGTCACTCGCGCACTCAGTGGAGCTTTGTCAAGCTGCTCCGCTACTTTGTCAGTTCTTTGTGCTTGGTCATTTTTCACCTCTTTTCTCTTCACTATTTCCCTTGCTTCCTCTAGATCTACATCCCCATCATCACTTGCATTAGTATCTTCATTCCCTCTATTCCATAGATCATCAAATCTTTCATCTGTGTCTATCTCCTAGAACAGGGCATCAAGGCATTTGGTCTCCTATCAATAAATCCAAAATTGTTGAATTTTCTCCTCACTTTGTTGTCATTTCTTCACCAATTGATTACAAAGGGTGGCCCCCATTTTAAGCTTGTCACTGAGCTTCTCCAAAGTGAAATAGAAAGAGAGCCATAATGGCCTCCTATCATCAGGAGGAACATAGGCCAGGTCCACTGATAGATCATCCCGATCCCCAGACTATGGGTTTCATTGAGCTTCCCAGTAAGGTCGGGAGCTATGAGTCACCTTAATGTTCAGCTCCGCTATGTCATTATCGGGATTATAATACCATTTGTCACAAATTAATACTAGCCCTAAATGAGCCAGCTTCTCCTCTAGTAGACCATGTGTCTGCTTGTTTAACATTATTACCCTACCAAAGGTCAAAGGGCATTTGAAAAAACCTTTTTGCTTCTTTCCTCCGCAAAATTTGACGTCAATAATTTCCAGTTGCCGAAACACCTCAAGGCCCAACACCCTGTTTGTAATGCATATCGAGAGCCGGAATGGTTCCTTGGTAAAACCATGCAGCCTTACAAAAGTAAAATCCTCCCCAAGGAACCAGTAGCCAAGAGTAAAATTTTGCATCCACCTAGTTTGCTCGGTGGAAAGCCGACAACCCTCACCATCCTTACTAAAATCCTTCAAAATCAGAGGTAGGAAATCCTCAAAAAATGCATAGTTATCATAAGTTGCAAAGGATGGGAGTCCACACAGAAACTGGCCTTCTTACTCATTTTTCTTCAAGCATAGCCAAACTCATACGGTTTCCAAAAAAGTCAGGGTTCTAGTGTAAAAGAATGTGAGCAAGGAGAGAAGAAAACCTGAACCTATGTTGTGTGTTGTATTCCTTGAATTGGTTTAGCATCTCCCAGACAATGACTTCCATGAAGTCATACCAAAATAAAGAATGGTTTTTTCTTAGCTGAAATCCCAGACCCAATTTCAAACTCTAGAACATCCTTGTCACTATCCATTCTGCATACAAAATCCATCATAGAGAAGGTGTCCTAGAAGTCCGAGTTGAAAGCATTGTGTGCAACCAAAAACTATGGTGGCTTTGTTGCATCTTCCTTGGGCCTTTTTGTTTCCTGGTTATAAAATTCCAAGTCAAATTTTCTAGTCCTCTTGAAAACTTTTGTGCCCTCTACAATGAATGTCTCTATCCTTTCTGCTTTGGAGCCCTTTCTGGTAGGGATGCATAGCATATTCTTGATAGCATCCATGCTGATCACAACCCTCAATTTTCAACCTTCTATGGTGCCAATATCTGGGTTGAAATGTTGAACGCACTCGTGAACAAGTTTCGGGAAGTGGTGCACCAAAGGAACCATATACTATGGGAGACCGATGAACCATTGCTTGTATGCCAAATATTCTTGGCTATCAGTCCTTTTCATTCTCTCGTAAGCTGCTTCCCTAAGACTCTTAAGGTTGGTTCTAAGGATAGGATTGTGAATGTTATCCCATTCTTCTACAATCGAGATCTTGTCCCTCTGATTACTCTTCTTTACGGCCCACGTGTGAGGCCATTGTGGCTTCTCTGGTATCCCAGGCGAGGCATAAGAGAATTCATCGAAGATATTGGTGATTGGTGCTTCTAACATGGTGTCAAATAAGCTTTGAATTGCCTCACTTTGTGCTTCCATTTGAGGATTTTGGGCCATTCTAGGAATCTGTAGACTTTGCAAACAATCCACTTTCCTGCAACTCACTTGGGCTCTTTAGCAAACTGTGCACTCAAAGCTCTTTGCAATAAATAGTGTACTCAAAAAATATTCACAGTGTTGTTATTCTGCATGCAACACTTAGCCTTTCCTTATTCAGGAGTTAGAAACAATAGTTGTTTCGAGCAATAAATTCAGCACGTATCGTCTGCTCCTTCGTGCATGCAAAATGAATTCCTACTCCTTTCAAAAAGATAATAGTTCATAATAGCAATTAGTCATTATGACCTATGGTACCATCCCTTGGGAAATTGAGCTGCAAATTGAAGGCTTATGAGATCATTCGCATGCTCCTCAATTAATAACTTGAAAAGAATGATTAAGTAGGAAGGCAAAATAATTACATGAAAATATTTGAGTTCATCCTTGGAGACCAAAAAATCTCACAGTGTGACACCTAGCACTTGACCGTGCGGATCATTACCTACACCTGCCACTGGTTTAAGCTGATTAATTACTTCTTAACTTGCACGCAGCAATTTTTACACAGCGAACATAGCTTGGTGAGATTTTTTAGTTTGCACTCAGTTGGATTTTTGAGTTTCCTCTCAACAATATTTTTGAGTTAATACCTAATCAGCATCATGCTTATCACACTCATTTGGTTCTTTCTATAAATAGACTTAAGGAAATCAATAGAATGTGCATTTGGAAATTGGGACAAATTTTCATTTGGTAATTGGGACTAGAAATAGGTGCAATGAATACTCCAATTAGGCTTACTTGCAATAGGTCGCAGGAAACTTTTTTAGGTGAAATTTCTAGTAGACGTTTAAAGCACATGACTAAGAATAAGAATTCTATGGAAATAATTGTGATAAAATGGGTAATTGGGAGGGATTGCATAGAATATGAGGATAAGTATAGAGTAAATACTAACATTTTCTCTCACTTCATTGCCTCTTTGCTTGACATACAGGTACCCAAGCAAATGATACTGTGACTCACCATGGAAATCTTCCCAAAGTGCTACCTCAGTGGCCTTAGCAAAGTTGTGAAGAATGCGATGTATGGTCTTGGTCTTCCCATAGCAAGTGATCTCTGCCGACACATTTAAGAAGATGTAGTGGTGCCTTGGGTGTTGTTCTTGAGCTCGAATTTTGCATTATGACGATTGGAGAGCACCACAAAATGGTTTCTCGTGCTTGCCACTTCCTGTTGCGATGCTAGAACGTAGCACTTTTCTACAACATGGAGTGGTACACTGAATTAGAAACCTAGTGTTTCCTCCACCACTTGCCATTATTTTCATTGATGCTCCTGATGCCATTCTCGTTGCACTTGTCGCTGCTCCAGAGGTTGTTGATGTGGTTGTTCCTAATGCTACCCCAATTTGAAGAATGAACTCCTTTCTCCTATTTTTTGTATATATATCTTGGAATTATTTTAACACATGTGCTTGAAAAGTTTCCTAGTATATATATACTCAAACAATATGGCCTGAGAGCCATTTTGTATTGTAATATCAAAGTATATATTATTGTATAATGAATATACAACTATTTTATCAATTTTCTATCTCTTTTGCATTTCTTTGCTTCTTGCATTATGGGTTTCATTTTAAAAAGACCAGGCCAAACAAAACACAAAGAAAAATTTTACATAATTACATTTTTACATTGGAAAAAGTTAATAAATATAATTAAAAAATTTAAGGTGAATTCCATTAACTAGGATTCCCAATGCTTCATTTTCCATATTTTCTAATTCAAATGCATTGTGTTGCTTGCATTGAATAATTTGAAAAGGACCTTCCCACAAACTATCAAACTTTCTGTGTAGGGTAAGCTTCACGGCCCTCTCATTGAATTTTAGCACTAAGTCTCCATGTTTAAGAACCTGGTCAGAGGTCTTCTTGTCAAACCACCTCTTAACCACTTGTTGATGGTTAGACATGGCTGTTAGGGATTTTTTGCGTTTCTCTTGCACTTCCAATAACTTAGCCAACTAGACCTCCATGGCTCCATTTTTCTAGACCTCTAGGGACTTGAGCAACTGTAGTGCGAAAATTTCTATGGAGATGGGCAATAGAGCTTCCTTCCTGTATACCAATTCATACAGTGAATTCTTTAGGAATTTCTTGGGGGTTATTCAATCTTCCCAGAGCATTGCTTTTAGGTTTTGATGCCACTCTTTTTGATGTTCCAACCTGATTCTTTCAATGAGTCAGACTAATTTTTTATCAGTCGACTCGGCTAGACCATTTCCCTATGGGTAATAGTTTGAATATGTTTTTAGGAATATGTCATGCTTAAGTGCGAATTGGAATACCTTTGAACCCAGGAAGGATTTTACATTGTCAGAGATGATGATCTACCGAACCTTGTTACCAGTTCTTCAAGAAAATTCACAATCTCCTCATCTATCTCATTCTTCAAGGGCATGGCCTCAATCCATTTGGTAAAGTAGTATGTAGCTGTGAGGATCCATTTATGTCCAACGCTAGAAGTTGGATTAATCATCCTGATGAAATCCAATCCCCACTGTGCGAAGGGTTCAACCACTATCGAATTCAAAGGCATTGTGGAGTTTTTCCTTCTTCCTATGAAGAATTGGCATTCCTTGTAGGATTTAACCAAAGAGTGTGTCATTGAACAAAGTAGGCCAGAAGTACCCAACACACATAATTTTGATGGCGGTGGTCTTTGTAGAGAAGTGTCTGTTTGCGGGACTACTATGGAAAATGTCTAGAATTTTTTTTTGCTTGCTCTGAGGTGATGCAGCGTAGTAGAACACCAATAAAGTTCCATTTGAAAAGGACTCCTTTAATAAGCACATATCTGCTATTTTTCAATCTATAGAATCTTTTCTTCTAAGAATGGAGGCCAATCGAATATTTCTCAATCTACATGAATCTCATCCTATCCCCCAACCAGTAGCCATCGAACTCAGATTCATTTGTCAAAACTAGCTTAGGTTGTTCCTCCTCATCTACTAATTCTTCGTCATGTTCCAGATACTCACACAATCCTCTTCCCCACATTGTTTTTGTAGGCCTAACCTCAATGTCATATTCGAGTATTTTAGTAATTCGGTTGACCCTTTTTTTGGTGATTTCTCCTTCCATAATGTATTTGCGCACACTAGAATGCACGACATATACAACCACCTTGTTGCAAGATATGAGGTGTCGGAACTTCTTGAGCCCCTTAACAATGGTGAATGCTTTCCTTTCGATGAAGTTATAGTTTGTCTCATAATCATTTAAGGTCTAGGAGTGGAAGGCTATCGGATGTTCTCCCTTTCCTTCATCATCCTTCTAGGTCAAAATAGTAGTGATGTTGGATTTGCTTCTGAACACATACATTATGAAGTCATTTGATAGGTATGGGTTTACGATAACATGAGCTATAGAAATAGCATCTTTAACCTTCTCAAAGGCTTCTCTAGCCTCTTTGGTCCATTTGAACAATTGATCCTTCTTGAGCATCAGGGTAATAGGTCTAATTAATCCTGCAAAATAATAAATGAATTTTCTTATGAAATTTACCTTCCCTAGGAAGGACTGAACTCCCTTCTCTTTGAATGGTAGGGGAGTCTCCCTAAATACCTTCACCAATTATGGGTCAATTGCAATTCCATCTTTGGACACCATGTGTCCCAATAGTTTGACTTGAGGAACTCCGAAAACACATTTTTTTGGGTTCAGGGATATCCCGAACTCCTGGTGAACCATCAATTTTGAGGTTGGTTCTATGGACTTCTCTTGCACTCTTAGGATGTTTCATCTAAAAGGAGAGAGATAGAACACCTAAAATTGAGGTGGTTCACTCAAATCAAGGGATGTATGATGGAATTGAGACTAAATGCAATGATCTAAATGCAACTAAGTTATGAAATTGATTGATTATAAATGCAAAACCAATGAAACATGCAATGTTTGAAAACACAGTGAGGTTCACAAAAATGAACTAAAAACATGAACTAATCCAAACAAAAATGAAAGAGAATAAATAGAGTGCACCTGGAAATTGAATGTTGAATCTAGAAGGTTCTGTAAATTGGAACAAATCACTATAAATCACCAATGGGACTCATTCACCATTAATGGTGAATCAGTCCTACTATTGGTAAAAAGACCTAAAACTGCTTTTCGACTGTTGGGAACTGGATTTTGAAAAAATCAAATTTTTCAACCCCTAGGTGGGACTCATTTGCCACTGATGGTGAATCAGTCCTCCAAAATTCTATAAAATCAAAGGTCAATTTTGTAGATCCAGATCCGCACTTGTCTTCTTGTTGGGTTGACGGAGTCAAATCTACAAAAAATAGACTATAGGTTGTCTCCAAGCTTGAAATAGGGTTTAATTGACTTGAAACACTTTGTTGACTTGTTTTCCACTTTTCAACACCTAATTTCTTGACAAATTTGCATACAAAAGTCTGCAAACACACATGCAAAAGGGGGAAAATGGTTAAGGGTTAGGGTATAGATATTTTCCTTGGTCAAAACCCACTTTGGTAATCAAACCCTTAATAAAGAAGTGAAATGAAATGGAGAAGGAAATGATGAATAACAACATGCAAATGTCCTAAGCTCACCAAAACCTTGTTGAAGAAATCTAAAGATAAGCCAATGGTTGCTCTGAGATGTTTGATGTTTGCTTGATTAAATGATGTTTTGGTGCTTCAATGCTTGAATGCTAATTGATGTTAAAGGAGTGAATGAAAATGAATGCTTGGATGAATTATATGTAAAATGAATGGAAAAACACTTATTTATACACTTATGCCCTAATTACCTAATAATACCTCATCATAGGCCGACATAAGGTCTTTTTGAATAAAAACCTGAAAGAAATTTTGAATTATTTTGAATTTGGAGCCAAGAGGGACTCATTCACCACCCATGGCAAATTGGTCCCACCTTAGGCTTGTAAGTGGGTGTCAGGAATTAAGTTGCATTTAATGTTGTTTGTCAGGTTTACATTCAAAAATACACTTAATTAAGTCTTGTGAGTGCATAAAGGGGCCATATAAAGCATAAGAAAGGTGTAAATAGTGAAGAAAATCCTAGAAAAGCATGAAATATTGTTACAAGACTTTACAACACTTTAAAATAGGACTTCACAAGTGATGAAAAGGTGATTTTTAGGTGAATTATAATGAGAAGAGTCTAGAAAAGTATAGAAATGTGTTACAACTCTTCCTAATACTTTCACAAGACATCATAATTTGAATATTTAGGACCTAATATGAATGCATAAGTTACATTGCAACATTAAATCAAAGCAAGATAAGTCAAACATCACAAGAGAAAGACCTAAAAGACCATGAAAATGTCACTAATCCATTTTTCTATGGTACATTTAGCCCCCACTTTAGTTTGAGGATGACCTTGTTTCAAACTCACACTAAAGTAGCCATGCATATCGAGAGGGATCCAAATGCACTTATGCTAGAAAAATGGAATGACAATGATCAAGAGGGATGATCAAGCCCCCAGGATGAAGATCCCATGGCAAACTAAACATAAGAACAAAGGAACACACATGTGAAAGAGAAAGAGAAAAGGGAGAATTGGATTAAGCTTCGACCGTTTGTCCAACTAGTTGTGGATAAGATCTAGGCTATTATGAGAAAAAGAGTATTCATACTCACTCTGGGATGATGGAACTCACGGTTTTCTATCAGGTGAGTGTTGAAAGTCCAAGATACTAAGAAGGGGAGTGAATCAGTATCTTAAATTTTTTGATCATATCCAATCCAACTATTCCAATGCATACAATAACAAAGATAAATAAGAGCATTAACAAATCATGGAAACACAGCATACATGAACACCAAAACTTTTATGTGGAAAACCCAAAATGGGAAAAACCATGATGAGTGTTAGCTCACAATATAGTATAACCAGTTATAAGATATTACAAAAATAGGTGACTCACTACCAGGATTCACTATCCAAAAACAAAGGCTCACTACCTATGGAATTACAATGATTGAATGGATTTTAGCCAAAAATGAACTAATAGAGTACACCTAGTGAGTGTAGATTCGGTTCCAAATAAAGCTCAGTAAACGAACTTGAAACACTTCATCATGTTCGCACTACTTCACATCATCACTTCACTTCTCATATTCTCTCAAAAACTATCCATTATATATACCCAATCTCTTTGCAAGCATCAATTTGGTTGGCCTAATTAGATGCACGAAAATACCATATGTCAGCTTCAGGAGTTCACAAAAAAAACTTCTCACAAACCAATCATTTCACACGCTACATCATGTCGGATCAAACCAAAAATAGTTCGCACAAATATTCTCTTTACAGAATTAATCCATGGTATCACAATCAACCCAAGAGGTCAGCCAAGAATAGACCTCAACACAAAAATTATCTAACAAAGTAATACTGCTATGCCATACAAGCACCAAAGCACATAATATTCTGAACATTCTTGTTTCCAACAACCATAATCAACCTCTCAAAAATGTAATCAATTATTGTCATCTCCAAATAAATATAGACCAGAATACCAGAGGATGTAAACAGAATACCGGATCAGATATTAGACCAAAATACCAGAACAGCTTCAAACTTGTTCTTGCAATTGTACCTCAAATATCATGATGGCATTAATGACAACACAAAATAGCAAAACTTCATTTTTCTAACAATCTCCCCCTTTGTCATTGATGGCAATATGTGCCAAAAATAATATTTACAAAACTCCTTATTTACAACACTGCTCCCCTAACTCTCACTTTTCCTTATTTACACCAACATTTCATTGTACTTCACCCCCCCTTTGACATCAAGGACAAAGGGTGTCCCAAAAACAAATGAAAAAAACAATTAAAACAAAGAAATCAAAGAGAACATGTATCAACCAGAGGATGGCGAGCCTTGAAGCTCCTTCAGAATTCCTTCCCAGACTATTTTTCCTTTTTCCCATCCATCCTTTGTTGCAGTCAGCATCTTGTTCAGAGATTCCAGCTCTAGTGAAGTTTCTTCAGCACCATCTGGAGTATCAGGAATTATATTTATCTTCTTAAGCCTTTTAGTACATGCCAAAGCCTCTCCAACTAGAGTGTATTCCACTCTTACAATGTCACTTAATTGACTAAATTTTTTGATGATTTATTCCTTCTATTTTTGCAAGGCAAAGAAATTTTCTCTATGTGCAGTGATGACCTTCCAGGTTGATCTGTTTTTATCTTTAAATACACTATAAGTACCAAAAATAGAAGACAATTGAGACTCAATTAAATCCATGAGAATCTTGATATTTTGAGTGGCATCCAGCAACTTCAAGCAATAAGAGAGAATAGCATCTGCCTCTGATTCACAAACCTTCACCACTTCCAGACTCTTTTTGACACAAGAATGTGCAAAAGCACATTTTTCATGTAAAGCCAACAACCTTTTCTCTGCCAATTTTTCTTCTATCTCTTGTATTTTCTTTTCATTAAGCCCAGAGGAATACTCCTTGAAAGAGTCTAACAACAATCTTAGGTTTTCAATTGGGGTGAGGGTTGTACCAATGAATGCACTAGGCATAGCTTCCTGCAAAGCTTTCAGAGCATCTTCTATCAGTTATGTTACCTTTTGATGCATTTCAAGAATTTCCTTTCTTCTGGATGCTTGCATAGCATCACCCAATACAACTTTATGTACTGGAGACATATTTTCCACATTAACATATCCTTCAATCATAGGGAGTTTCAAAATTTCTTGGGGAATAATCGGTTGAAATCTGATTTGCTTATATAACAAACCTTTTAGTACATCACCACCAGAGGTTGAATCACCGGGATGCTTCAGAGATTTCACAATATATTTTTCTTCTTCATTTTTCCTAGAGGATTCCACAATTATCTTTTCTTCCTCTCTGTTTTCCTTTTCCTTATCTTCCTCTACTACCTCTTCTTCTTCTTCCTCTTTCTTTTCATCCTTTTCACCTTCATCTTCACCTTTATCTTCATCCCTGTTATTTTCATTGTTAATTCCTCTATCTATATCTTTATCCTTTTCTTCCTCACCATTATCTTTTCCTTCTTCTTTGTTGCATTTATCTTCTTCATCATTGTGATTTTCAGGCTCAATCTCTCCTTCATTTTTCTTTTCACCTTCCAGAGGAATATTGTCATCACTGGTAGCAACATCAACATTTTTAGAAATACCTTCATTACCTATATCAAGAGGAATATTCTCCTCAGCACATTCGATAGTAACATCTTCATCAACTTTCAGCATGCATTATTTCTTTGCAGTTTCCCATATCACCTTTATTGTTTCCTTTCTTACCTTCTTTGTCAACCTTTTATTTCTTGTCATCAACATTTTTACTCTTTTCTTCATCCTAAACATATCTAAGAAAATCTTTTTCAAAGATTCTAAATCATTAGGGGTCAAGGAAGACCCAATCTTATCATATGCAGCATTTCTAATTTTCTCTTCAAATCCAACTACTTCTGCTCTTCTTTCCATTAGTGCTACCCACATACTTTTAGGTACATCTTTCCTTATGTCATCACATTTAATATCTAAAATAACATGTTGAATGATGACTAACAACAGAGTTTTCTTATCTTATTCTTTGACATTATCATAGTATTTTGTTGTGGGTTGGAGCATATTTTCAAAATGTAGCAAAGAGTTAACAGTTGCCTCTAATTTATAGCGAGGACCAGAACTTACTGGATTGTCCTATTTTTCTTTCTGATCCACAGAGGCTTCACCAGACACCTTAGACTTCTTCAATTCTAGTTTGGCGTGCACATGAACACCAAATTCTTGTGTATCTTCATCATCAGAAGAAGGTATGTCATGCACTCTTTTTGAACCAAAAACTTTTGTAGAAGCACCTTCACCAGAGGATAAACCTCCTCTTCTTTTCCTTGTCAATTTTGCATCAGGATCTTCTTCTTCGTCATCCTGGTCATCAGTAACACTAAGATTCTTCTCTCTTGTTTCTTTTTCTTTCTTTCCTCTCTTTACAGGGGCAACCGGAGGGGTCTCTTTCCTCTTCCTGGATCTAGTGGTAGATCCAAAGGAAACAAGACCTTTGCCCTTATCAACAGTATTGGTTTCATTCTTCACTACAAGGACTATGGAGGATTTTGTAGGAATATTCCTTTTGGATCTCCTAGGACTAGATGATTCTACTTCCAGTTGTGCTCCCCTAGCTCTTCAAAGAGAAATTTCCTCATTAGTGAAACCTGCATCTTTAAGTGTTTTCTCCACTTTCTTCCTAATCTTAGGCTTCTAGTGATCCATATGAATTTCCATAGACTTTTCAGCATATGTCCCAATTTTGGGTTCATCGGGGTCCTTCAGATTCTTTACCAATATTTCCACATAACCTTCAGCTTCTTCTTCTTTTATCTCATATCTAAGAGGTTGAATCCAAATAGTTTGAGGTTCTACAGCCTCAATCATACATTCATCAGTGGAGACATGAAATATGATGTCATTCTTATACTTCTCCATAATTTTTCTCGGAATTATATCCCTTTCATTCATATTTATTTTGAATAAAGAAAAGAATGATGTTAGGGCATCCTCTTAAGCATCCAAATTACCAATATTATGCATGTAATCAAAGATTTGATGTCCCATTGGTTTGGATGGGTTCCAAAATACTTCTTCATTCTTCGCAGGGAGTCTTTTCATGAAATAAAATAGTAAGCATACAATCAAAGAACCAAATTTAAATGCATACTTTCTTTCATTTGATGACTTCACATTCTAGAATAGTTGTAACTGGAGTAGCTCGCACAAATCATAATCAGCACCCTTCATGACCATATCGAACCCAGTGAAGATAGTATTAGCTAAAACAAAATTTTCTTTGTTTGTGAAATATATCTTGTGACCTATCATGAGATACATATACTTCACTGTTGGATTAGTAATGGTTTTCATTGCTAAATCTCTTTTATCGTATTTGGCTCTTGTAAGTTCTTCTACAACCTCATTCTTTACAGATTTCAGCACAGGCACTTTACCTTTATCCCATAGCCCTATAACAGCCCTAATCGCCTCCTTTTCTATAAGATTCGGTTAGTCAGTCCACAAAAATTTGTCATGAATTCTACTCTGAACTGACTTCACGAATTTTTCATCACAGTTGAAATTAGGGAAATTGTTCCAGGCGTTCAACTTTTTATCAACCACATTTGAATACTCGAGTTTTACCCTGAAGCTGTCACCAATAAACTCATTCCAGATGTCAATTAACTTTGCATGATTGTATTCTCCAAATTTTACCTGAATCATCATCCTAATATCCTCAATTGGCATTACACCATGAGGAATTGATGAAAAATGTGCCCATGGAATCATCTTACCAAACTTTAAAAGAGTATTTTTTGTAAGAGTGTCTCGTCCTTTCTGACACTTTAACTACCACAGGAATAGCCATACTTTCAATTTCAAATTCAAACAGCTCAAAAAAACACTGAACACAACTACACGGAAGATTAAAGTACCTTTTTCTTCATTAAGAATCTGAAACTAGGGTTTGCACTGCTCGCACTCCAAATCTCCTTGAAAATGCTTCAATCATTCTTCAATCTCTTCAGATACACGAATGGTAAAAAATTCCTTAAACATTTCTTTATAAAACATTGATCTGCCCCAATCCACATTAAATGTGACAGATTTCAAAAAGTTGCTAAAAACATTTTTCTTAACACAGAAAACCCTAATTCGGTCCATAGATCATCATGCCAATATATTTTATTCTGGTTCCTGTTTCAAATCCTCTAAAGATTCATACTTCATATTTGAACCTCGTGCCAGCCTCTGACATGGCATTTATCCAGGGGGTTCTTATGATTTTCTGATAATGCTCCTCCTTCAACCTTGCTAGGTCTAATTACTGAATAAATCGTTTGTACCAATTGAAGGCATAAACTCATTAGTAGTCTCTGGTTCTTCTTTCTTTTTCCAGATCTTATTCATCTCTTGCTTAATCTCATCTTTTTCAACCTTCTTCACATATTCATTCTTTTCCACTGGATTGGTCTCCTTACTCTTCTTACTTCTGCAGACTCTTGAAACATGTCCCAGTTTGTTGCAGTTATAGTAGACAATATTTTTCAGATTGGATTGATTTCCACTAACCCTTGTTTTGCACTGATTAGCTTTATGTCCATACTTGTTGCAAGTATAGCAGTAGCCATTAAAATATTGATTCATTCTTCCTCCATAAAATTAATTCATCACGAAAGTCCTGCATTCACTTTCCCTATGTCCAATTCTTTTGCATGCAAAACATTGACCAGTAAAAGGACCAAAGAACTGGTTCATCCTACTTCTACATTCAATTGCCTAGTGACCAAATTCATTGCATGAAAAACAAGTGCCATTAAAAAAAGGGTACCTTTGTGCATTAGGTTGTCTCACTGGAGGTCTCCTAGTAGAGTTCCTTGAATTTCCTTTTTTCTTTCCTTTATTCAGAGTATTTTGATTCTTCATAGTCTTAGAACTTTCACCGGTATCATTTCCCAAACCACCTTCTCCATTCACAATTTCACCTTCACTAGATCCACTTTCAGATTCATCAAGCCTATCCGAGCTAGATTTGAACTTTTTTTCACAGAGTTTCACCTTCTCCAGATCCACTTTTAGATTCACAATTTCTTGTTCAAGCTTAGTGCAATCTTCAGACTTGCTTTGTACCATTTTGTTCAGGCATTCTTCTATCCTTGTTTTCTCTTCCACTTGCACTTTCTGACTGGTAATCTCTTCATTTTCCTTCTTCAATTGATCAATTACTTCCTTATTCCTATCTTTGAATTTTTTCAATTGCTCCTTAAGTTTTCAGACACATTTATTTGCTTCATCAATATTCTCTTTCAAATCTCTATTTTCTCTTTCAACTTTATCAAGATCCTCAAGAGCAATCCAGAGCTCTCCTTTATCATTCATTTCTTCCATCTTCAGGATCTCCCTCAAGTTGTTAGGCTTAACCGAAGGAACCGTGCTCTGATACCAATTGTTGAAAGTCCAAGATACTGAGAGGGGGGGTGAATCAGTATTTACTTAAATTTTTTGATCAGATACAATCCAACTATTCCAATGCATACAATAACAAAGATAAATAAGAGCATTAACAGATCATGGAAACATAGCACACATGAACACCAGAATTTTTACATGGAAAACCCAAAATAGGAAAAACCATGGTGAGTGTTCATAATATAGTATAACTAGTTATAAGATATTACAAAAATGGGTGGCTCACTACCAAGACTCACTGTCCAAAAATAAATTCTCACTTCCTACCTACAAAATTACAATGATTGAATGGATTTTAGCCAAAAATGAACTGGCATAGTACACTTGGTGAGTGTAGATTCAATTCCAAATAAATCTCAATAAATGGACTTGACACACTTCATCATGCTCACACTACTTCACACCATCACTTCACTTCTCATCTTCTCTCAAAAACTATCTATTATATATACCCAATCTCTTCGCAAGCATCAATTAGGTACTGTTTGCTATATATACCCAATCTCTTCACAAGCATCAATTACGTCGGCCTAGTTATATGCACAAAAATACCATATGTCGGCTTTAGGAGTTCACAAAAGAAACTTCTCACAAACCAATAATTTTTTATGCTACATCATGTCGACTCAAACCAAGAGGTCGGCCAAGAATAGACCTCCACACAAAAAGTAGCTAATAGAGTAATACCGCTACGCCATACAAGCACGAGAGCGCATAATATTCTGAACGTACATATTTCTAACAACCATAATCAACCTCTCAAAACCGCAATTAATGACTGTCATCTCTAGAGAAATCTGGACCAAAATATTAGAGGATGTAAATAGAATACCGAATCAAATACTAGACCAAAATACCAGAGCAGCTTCAAACTTGTTATTGCAATTGCACCTCAAATATCATGATGACATCAATGACAACACAAAATAGCAAAACTTCTTCATTTTTCTAACAGTGAGAAGGCCCAAAAGGTGAGAAACATACACTAGTTGGTATGCACTCACAAACACATAGGTGGCTATGGGGAAAGTTGTGCCTCAGAATGGGATTCCCACTCAACCATATCAAAGTTATACCTCCTGATAACTTTAACAAGGCACCACAAAATAAAAATATCAGTTTGTGCTTCATGAGACAAGAAAATGTTTGAATGCTTAGAACTCATGAACAAAGAGGAAGCTACCATAGGCATGCAAGTTGTGTTATGCAAGGTGGCAAAGATGTAAAATGTTAAAGATGTTCAAAGGAGTCTTGTCAAGTTCATGTGAGGTCTATAACTTAGGGAACATTGTGTCTAATGTCTCCAAGAGAGGACCAATTAAATAATAAAATATTTTCAACTTAGGGGATGCAGTGTGTCACATCAGGCCACTAGGAGGAATATAATATGCTAAGATAGATCACACTTATGAAGTACATCACACCCAATGTCATCCACAAAGTGACAAACGCATCATATGAAGTGACAAGGATGCACTAAGAACCAAGAATGCAAATGAATAATGCCAATGTATGCCCCCCAATTTAAAGGAATTTCTACACATCGTTCTATAAGAAATTACTTTAAGTAGCAAAACAAAAAAAATGAAAAAAGAAAACAAGACATGAGATCTAACTTAGAAATCCCCTATGCCAAGTCATATGTTTCTAGGTAAGGTTGTTTCATGTAAATGAAAAATAAAACAAAAGAAAGGAGGGTTTCCCCCTAGAAAAAAACACACCAAACACATAAGGGATCTATGGATTTGTGGTTATTATGTTCATTGTTGCAATCTTTTGATTAAAGAGCTCAGAACTGTCATCATTCCCCGAATATATAGAACTGGAAGAATGACACAAAGAGAGAAAAAACAAAAGAAAAAGATAAAGTTTTTTTTTGGTCAACATGGAAGAGACATTGCGGTCTCAACACCTTGCATTGTCCTCAAAAGGAAAACACAAGCAAAAAGAAAATGAAAGGAAAAAGAAAAGAAAAAGCTTTTGGGTCAACTTGAAGGAGACATTTCGGTCTCAATATCTTGTGTCATCCCCAAAAGGAAAAAAAAAAAAAAGATGAAGGAAAAATGAAAAGGGACTAATTGGGTCAATATGGAAGAGACATAGGGTGTCTCAATGCTTTGTGTCATTCCCAAAAGGAGAAACACAAAACAAAAGCGAAAAGGCAATGTACGACATATAGAAGAATAGAGGTACAAATAGAAGAAGTGTACAAAGAGAGAGAATATCAAATGCACATTACGGGGGAGCATGATACTCACAAGCAGTCAAACCAAAGAAAAATGAAAATGTAAAAGGGGCTAGTGATGTAAATGTAATTCAACCATTAACCGAGTTATTGACTTTGCAAGCTTAAGTAATATAAGTGAAAAATGAATAATGCAGTTAAGAGACAAAAACAAATGCATCACTAGCACAAGGATAACAACTTCTTTCCCCCACTGAGTGTAGGGAAAGAATGAGCCGAGGTGGGTGATGGGAAAGGATCATGCAATAGTGAGAATAGAAAATTCTATAACTATGGAATGATGAGAGGATTGGGTTTAAGGGATAATAGAATAGCAGTCAGTATCAGTGAAGTGATATTTATTCAATATATCCTTCAATGCCCGACATTCATCAGTTCGGTGGCCAAGAAGATGATGGTATTTTCAATTTGGTATGTTAGAATATTTAGGACAGATGACCAACCTATTTGAAGGTGGTAAGAGTATAAAACCTCTATTTAGAAGCATTTGAATTTTCCTTTCACATTCAAGTGGTGGATGGAGAGGAAATTTTAATTTTTTTAGTTTGTAAGGTCATTTTCATTTACTAGATTCTCCCTTTTCATGGATTGAAGGAGGAGGAGGACCCATTAGGATCCTAGCTTCCTTTTCATTGGAATCAGGTAATGATTGTTCACGTGGATGGAGAATGTTCAAGTCAAGAGGAGAATCAAAGATCACTCTACCATCATCTCAAAGTCTCCAATATTCATCATGAGGAGGATCTTGATATCCTAATCCTGTTGTTTTTTCTTTTATTGGTTTTTGTTTGAGAAGTTGGTGAATGTTATGCTCATTTGTTGTGTCACAACCTTGTTTACTTAAGATGGTAAATCCTTTGCCATATGTTTCTTCGAGGTTGATTGTTGTGTTTTTAACTTTTTTATCATAAAATGGTTGAGGATGTGGTTGTTTAGAGGAACTAGGTCCACTTGATGGAGGGAACTTAGGTCCTTCATTTGTTTTGGGATGTAGGTATCCAAAGTGATTAGGAGGTGCAACAGTAAGAAGATCTTGTGACTTCATGGATGGGTAAAAGGTTGCATTAGCTTCAAGGTTATCAAGACATGAATTTAAGAACTTGTTCATGCTATGATCATCTTCTCCAATGATGTCTACATCACGAGGAGGAAAATCATGAGGAGTTGAAGGAGCATAAGGAAGCTCAAGGTCGTTAGGATCACATCCAAAGGAACAATTAGACATACCTACTAGGGATTTCAATGAGTTCCAAAACTTATTAAAGCAAAAATCCATGATGACAATGAATAAAAGTAAACTAATATACAAGAAATAGAAAGAGACATAAAATCTAGAAAGTATGACAAAAAGAAATAACAGCAAATCGTGATGTAGAAAATACCTAGAAAATGCCTAAAAATGCAATTCAAAATGTGCAAGTGGACTAATTCACCCAGGGTGACAAATGAGTCCAGGTATGAGATTTTTTTGTGTTTTTCAGAAAAATTAAAATGATTTGAATGCTTTTCATATGAAAAATGAAGATGCAAATGAAAATTTTTAATTTTTGAACGATTGGATATGCAAAAGTGAAGTCTATATGAGTCTTTCACTAATGCAATTTGAGAAACCCTAGGATGCAAAAAAAAACACCTAATTAAATGTTGATGCAAATGAAACCTAGGATGAAAGATGCAATTGAAATCAAAAAGATAATGTGCTCAATATGTAGGTTCACCAAAATGAACCATCAATTTTGAGGTTGGTTCTATGGACTTCTCTTGCACTATTAGGATGTTTGACCTAAAAGGAGAGAGATAGAACACCTAAAATTGAGGTGGTTCACTCAAATTAAGGGATGTATGATGGAATTGAGACCAAATTCAATGATCTAAATGAAACTAAGTTATGAAATTGGTTGATTATAAATGCAAAACTAATGAAATATGCAATGTTTGAAAACACAGTGAGGTTTGCAAAAATGAACTAAAAACATGAACTAATGCAAACAGAAATGAAAGAGCTTGAACAAAGTGCATCTAGAAATTGAATGTTGAATCTAGAAGGTTTTGGAAACTGGCAGAAATCACTGTAAATCACCAGTGGGACTCATTCGCTACTGATGGTGAATCAGTCCTACTACTAGTAAAAAGACCTGAAACTGCTTTCCAACTGTCGGGAACTGGATTCTGACAAAATAAAAAATTTCAACCCTCAGGTGGGACTCATTCACCACTAATGATGAATCATTCCTCCTCCAAAATTCTATAAAATCAAAGGTCGATTCTGTAGATCCAGATCTACACTTGTCTTCTTGTCAGGTTAATAGAGTCAAAGCTATAGAAAATGGGCTATAGGTTTTCTCCAAGCTTGAAATAGGGTTTAGTTGACTTGAAGCACTTTGTTGAATTTTTGTCCACTTTTCAACACCTAATTACTTGACAAATATGCATACAAAAGTCTACAAACACGCATGCAAAAGGGGGAAAATGGTTAAGGGTTAGGGTATAGGGATTTGCCTTGGTCAAATCCCACTTTGGTAATCAAACCCTTAATAAATAAGTGAAATGAAATGGAGAAGGAAATGATGAATAACAGCATACAAATTTCATAAACTCACCAAAACCTTGTTGAAGAAATATGAAGATATGTCAATGGTTGCTCCAAGATGTTTGATGTTTGCTTGATTAAATGATGCTTTGATGCTTCAATGCTTGAATGCTAATTGATGTTAAAGGAGTGAATGAAAATGAATGCTTATATGAATTAGATGTAAAATGAATGGAAAAACACTTATTTATAAACACTTATGCCCTAATTACCCAATAATACCTCATCACAGGCCGACATAAGGTCTTTTTGAATAAAAACCCGAAAGGAATTTTGAATTTGGAGCCAAGAGGGACTCATTTGCCACCCATGGAGAATGGGTCCCACCTTAAGCTTGTAAGTGGGTGTCAAGAATTAAGTTGAATTTAATGTTTTTTTATCGGGTTTACATTCAAAAATACACTTAATTAATTCTTCTGAGTGCATAAAGGGGCCATATAAAGCATAAAAAAGGTGTAAATAGTGAAGAAAAGCCTAGAAAAGTGTGAAATCTTGTTACAAGACTTTACAACACTTTAAAATAGGACTTGACATGTGATGAAAAGGTTATTTTTAGGTGAATTATAATGAGAAGAGTCTAGAAAAGTGTAGAAATGTGTTACAACACCTTCACACGACATCGTAATTTGAATATTTAAGACCTAATGTGAATGCATGAGTTACATTGAAACATTAAATCAAAGCAAGATAAGTCAAACATCACAAGAGAAACACCTAAAAGACCATGAAAATGTCAATGAGTCATTTTTCTATGGTACACCTGGAATTTTTTAAAAACCATTTCTAGATGATCAAAATGATCATCTTTAGACTTAGAGAATACTATTAGATCATCCAAGTAGATTAAGATAATCTTGTTGATCAACTCTCTGAAAGAAATATTCATTGCTCACTGGAAGGTAGCTTCTGCATTTGAGAGACCGAAGGGAATTTTTTCATAGGCAAACATTCCCCACTTGGTAGTGAACATTGTTTTGTGTCAGTCCTCCTCTTTTACCCAAATCTAGTTGTAAACAGAGAAGTCATCCAGTAGAGAAAACATTTATGAGTTAGCCATTTTTTGCAAGATAGACTCCATGGAAGGCAAGGGGTAGTGGTCCTTCAGGGATGCTCTATTCAGGTCCCAAAAATCAACACACGGGTGGATGTCTCCATTCTTTTTTCAGATAGGAACTAGATTGGACACCCATGTGTTGTTTTTGATTGAGAAGACGATCTAAGATTAAATTATCTTTTTCAACTCTTGTGCCATCAATGCCTCAATCTTTGGATTCACTATTCTCTGCTTCTAACTCAGACAACTTTTGCTCCTTCTGTAAGCTCTATAGTATGCTGGATGTTTTTGGGATCATATCCCTTGCTCAGTCATCATAGGACCAGGCTACTACATATTTTTCACAAAAATGGATGAGCCTTTCTTTATCATGTTGCGCAACATCCTTTCCGACCTTGAGCTTCCTTCCATCCTTCACCTAGAGATCTGCATAGTCACTTTTGTCCACTACAAACTTCCTCTTGTCATTCCTTGCATTGTCACAATCGAATAGGTTCTTAAGAGTAACCAATCCTTTTGGAAGCTTATTGGACCTCAACTAAATAATTTTCTCTTCATAGACTTCTACGATTTTCAGTTGGAGCTGATCTGCAAATTCTTTGGAGTGTTGAATGAATGAGGTGATGTTTTCATCACTTTCAAACACTTGCTAGCTCTGGTTATTATCTGGGATTTATAGTCAAAAAATCACTCACATAGAGTGTATGTTATGAATTAGGTCAGAAACAGGGCCAAATTGAGATCTTATCGCTGCCATTTGATCTGCAATTGTATTCTGCTCTCTAGGGACCATTTGGATATTGAAGGCCTCAAAGCTATCAATCAAGTCCCAAACTCTATGTCTATAAGATCTCATGTGGACATTATTTGTTGCGGAGAGCCCTCCGACTTGACTAACTACTAGCTCGGAGTCTCTGAACACCATTATTTGTTTAACACCCATCCGTTCTACGAGACTCAAACCTCGCACTAGGCCTTCATATTCATCTTCGTTGTTCAAATAGGAAAACTGAAAGTGAAAAAACTTGAGGGTATTTTCATTGGATGGGGATGTCAAACATATCTCAGCTCCTGCACCAACTTTACATCTTTCTCTATCAAAATGTAGCATCCACAGCTCTGAGGCTTGACCACCCTTGGATTCCTTCATGACCTTCAGGATCACTTGATCTTCATCATAGATGAAATAGGTTCCCAATCTAGTGGCATGATAATTTCCAAAAGGATCAGTTTCTATAAATTCACTCAAGAGGACCTCTTCTTGATCAGTCTGGTCTTCGGTCACCTTCTCATCCTCTAGTAGCTTAGCACAATTCATTTCATCTTTAGTGATAGAGGTATAAGTGGCCTCAAAGTTGATCATGGCTTCATCTGCCACATGTTCTGAATGCAAAGGTTCAAACACTATCTTCATTTTAGCTTCATGTTTGGTCCTGAGGATCAAGTGTGACCAATCCAAGGAAAGATATCCACCTATCTTGGAAGTGAACTCTAGGGATAAGCAAAGACTAAACATGGGGGGGATGTCTATGATCACGGTATCTTGTGGAACTATGATACTCAGGTAGGAGAATAGAGTCAAGGGGAGGTTCTTAATGACACCTACGGTTTCAACCTTGTTCCCATCAAGTTGCATAACCCCTTTGTTTAAAGGTTCATAGCTAAGTCCTAAGGCTTCATATATTTTCTTGGGAATGACTGTGGTACAAGCACTAGAGTCAATCATAGAATTGTGTAACAACTTCTTACCCACAATGAGAGTCAAGAAGAAGGGTTTTGGTTTAGTCTTACCTTTACTTTCAATGGAAGCTTCCTCTCCATTGCTTGTGAGAACTTTTTCCTGAGATGGAGAATCGATGGCCTTTCCTTTGGAGGATTGTTCGATCAGCTCTATGCTTGCATCTTCCAGTAGGGCTTTCTGTAGCAATGACTTCTGCTCTAGAATAGCTAGGATATCCCACAGAGATATATTAGAAGAGGATTTCTTCAATTGTTCCACCACATTGAATTTTGGTGGATTCAATGACATTTATTCCTTAGCCCTAGTTATAACAATCTCCTTGCGTGGCTAAAATTGTTGTGCAATTGCAGAGGTACTAGGATTTTGATCAGGGACACTTTTGGGTTGTGGGATGATCGGTTCACCCGTGAATCTCCTCTTTGAGTGAGTGTTGTAATCTAATTGCACTTATGGGGTCTTTGATGTGGATGCATCATTTGCAAACACCGCCTCTTCTTCTTCTATCCATGAGAAGAGCGCGTGGTTGGGAGCTATATTTGTTTCTTGCTCCAGGGACATTCCTTGTATTTGTGCAATGAGTACTACATTTTCCATTTGCAGAGAGGCATATACATAACCTCCTAAATTTGACACCATGCCTTGACTGCGTTGTTCCGCCACTCTTTGTTGTAGATTGTCGTGTAGACAATTTTGGGGCATATGTGCTTTGTTGCAGGGGAATCACCATGGATTGATATGATCAACGAGATTATTTTACCCCACTACCAACTCTATGTTCGAACCTGGGTGAGCATTCTATAGTAGAGTAGGCACTGACACTATCTAACTATTTGTTTGAGTTTGCGGATTTGTGCGCGGACCTCCTTGGAATTGATTTTGTTGGTAGGAAGATCTTCTGCCTTGATAATTTTGGTAAGTTGGCTTCAAAGGGATGGATTGGTTCTACTTGATCATAGTTATTTCATTTGAGATGTTTTGCAACAACTCCTTTACATCACTCATCTCATCCTTTGAAGATCTAGATGTGGAAGCAACACTTTGCAACGCTCGGATATGCATACATAGATTGGGGATGAGAAGATGCATTGGTAGAAGCTATCTCTTGGGCAGGATTGACAACTCTACAAATATAGGCATAGCAGGCAGAGGCAGTAACTTTCTGGCATTGATCAAATTATTTTCCTTCTTGACAATAACATTATATGCATCTGGCAAGGTATTCCCACCAAGGGACTAGATCATCAATGAAATGTCAGCATTGAGAGACTTTAGATAGAACATGAATGCCAAATCTATAGGTGGACAGATTGTAGGTTGAATCCTTTTCCAAGTCATGTGAAACCAAGAATTAAAGTCATTCATGGCCTCCTAAGGGGCTTTCGTTATGGTTGCCAACTGTTGAAATAGTGAAGATCGATCTCCATTGTTTGAAAGCCATTTGTAGAAAGGATCTCCAAGTTGATCCCAAGTACTGATAGTATTGGCTCCCAGAGTGTGGTACTAATCAAGTGCCTTGCCTTTGAAAGAGGTTGTGATCAATCTCGATGCTACATTTTGATCAGTTACATCATGCACCAAACATACATCTGCCACATCTTGCAGATGTTTGGATGGTGTTTTCTAGCCTTCCCCTGTGAATTTTGGTATAGCTTTTAAAGTAGAAATTCAGATACGAGCCCAAACAGCAGGTACTACTAGTGCTATTAGAGGGCTTTTGGCATCCCATGCCACATAATTTCTATCAGCAATTGGCAACATGGTTGGTGGAGGGATCGGAATGTTTACTGGGTGGGTGCTTGTTCGTACTACTACCAGCTATGGCACTAGCAGGCCAGGGTTGTTCATTATTTAGGATCTAGTAATAGGTCTATGGATCATACACCAACTTTTGAATTAGATACATTAAAAGCAGGTCCCACTAGGCATGCTATAAAAAGAATTATTGACGACTAAAATTGCTAAGCAAACAACCATATCGGAAAATTAGTTAATGGGGGGACCAATTGCGATAAACTTAGTAAACTCTAGGTTTTTTAAAGAAGTCAGCTCCTTCTATATTTTGGGAGGGTTTGGAATGGGAAAAGGAAGCAAATATAAAAAATAAAGTTTAATTTAAGGCAATGCGCCAAGAATTAAGTATAGGCATGGTAAATCTTCCTTTCAGATGAGATTTAAGGGCCCGTTTAGCAATCTGCATGTCTGGAAATAACATAAAGTACAAATGAAAAACCTAAGAAGTTTATCGAATAACATAACAAAACTTCCATACACATTTACTCAACAAGAAGAGTTCAAGACATGATCTAAATCAGAAAATTTATATTGAAAGTGTAGAAGTCATACAGATAAACTACTAAGTACAAGAAACAACATAGCATAATGTCTTTTCCATTAACTAAGAAACAGAGAGGACAAACAATATGGCACATTTTGTAAGTCTTAAAAAATTAATCAAAGAACAATACAAAAGGCCTACAGTATTTTCACTTCTTTCTGTGATTTTTGAACCCCTTTTCCAAGAGCAAATGTAGTATATATAGATTATCAATGGCCAGAGAGCTAGTTGTACCATAGAAAAATGGCCCCTTGACATTTTCATGGTCTTTTAGGTATTTCTCTCACAATGTTTGGTCCATTTTGGTTCAATTTAATGTTGTAATGTGACTTGAACATTCACATTAGGTTCTTAAAATTCAAAATATGGCATCTTTTGAAGGTGTTGTGAAGTGTTGTAAAGCATTTCTACACTTTTCTAGACTCTATTCATTACAATTCACCTAAAAATCACCTTTTCATCACTTATCACATCCTATTTTGAAGTGTTGTAAAGTCTTGTAACAAGATTTCATGCTTTTTTAGGCTTGATTTCCTTATTTACAACTTTCTTATGCTTTATTTGATCCCTTTATGCACTCATAAGGCTTAATTAAGTGTATTTTCTAATGTAAACCCGATAAACAACACTAAATAAGATTTAATACCTGGCACCCACTTTCAAGTCCAAGGTGGGACCCATTCGCCATGAGTGGCGAATGAGTCCCTCTTGGCTCAAAATTCAAAATATTTCAAATTTTCTTTCAGGTTTTTATTCAAAATTACCTTATGTCAGCATGTGATGAGATATCATCAGGTTACTAAGGCACAAGTGTGTATAAATAAGTGTTTTTCTCCTCATTTTACATCTCCTAATCTCATAATTCATTCAAGCACTCAATCATCCATTCAAGCACTTTGCATCATTCAATCAAGCATCAATCAAGTATCTTGGAGTGGCCATTGATATATCTTTAGATTTCTTCAACAAGGTTGTGGTGAGTTTAGGACATTTGCATGTTGTTTATTCATCTTTCCTTGTTCATTTCATTCCATTTCTTCATTAAGGGTTTGATTACCAAAGTGGGATTTGACCAAGGAAAATCCCTATAACCTAACCCTTAACCATTTTTCCCCTTTTGCATGTGTGTTTGCATACTTGTGTATGCAGATTTATCAAGCAATTAGGTGTTGAAAGGTCGACAAGAATTCAACAAATTGTTTCAAGTCAAATCAACCCTATTTCAAGTTGGGAGACAAATTGCAGTCCATTTTCAGCAGATTTGACTTCATCAACCCGACAAGCAAACAAGTCTAGATCTGGTTCTATAGAACTGGTCCCTGATTTCATAAAACTTTGGGAGAGGACTAATTCACCATCAGTGGCGAATGAGTCGCACCTTAAGGCTAGAAAACTAGTTTCTGTCATATTTCAGATCCTAACAATCGAAAACTAGTTTTCAGAAGTTTTACCAAAAGCATGAATAATTCGCCATCAGTGGCGAATGAGTCCCACTGGTGATTTTCACTTATTTTTGTCAGCATTCAAATCACTCCAGATTCATCATCCTCTGCCTAGGTACACTCTGATTCATCCTTCTTCATTTTTGTTTTGCATTTGTTCATCTTTTAGTTCATGCTTTCATATCACATTGTGTTTTCAAACATTGCATATTTCTTAGCTTTGCATACTTTTATCAATCAATTTCATCACTTAGTTGCATTTAGATCATATCATTTATCCTTAATTGCATCATGCATTTCCTAATTTGAGTGAACCACATAGATTTTGAGTGGGGTTTATCTCTCTCCTTTTAGGTGAAACATCCTAAGAGTGCAAGAGTAGCCTATAAATCCCATTCCCAAAAATCTATGGTTCATTTTGGTGAACCTACATAGTGAGCACTTTATCTTTCTAATTTCAATTGCATCTTGCATCCTAGGTTTCATTTGCATCAACATTCATTTAGGTTTTGTTTTGTTCTTGCATCCTAGGGTTTCTCAAATTGCATTAATGAAAGACTCATTTAGATTTCATTTTTGCATATCAAAACATTAAAAAACTGAAAAATCTACATTTGCATCTGAAAAGCATTGAAATCACTTTAAATTTTCTGAAAAACACAAAAAAATCTCATAGATGGACTCATTTTCCACCCTGGGCGAATTAGTCCACCTGCACATTTCAAACAGCATTTTTAGGCATTTTATGGGTATTTCCTCCATTTCAATTTTTTGTATTTTCTTTTTGTTTTACTTTCCAAGATTCTATGTTTTCTTCTACTTCTTGCATCTTAGTATACTTGCATCATGGCTTTTTCTTTTAATAATATTTGGAATTCATTGAAATCCTTAGTAGACATGTCCAATTGTACCTTTGGCTATGATCCTAATGACCTTGAGCTTCCTCATGCTCCTTCAACTCCTCATGATTTTCCTCCTCATTATGTTGACATCATTGGAGAAGATGATGCTAGCATGAAAAGTTCTTAAACGAATGTCTTGATAACCTTGAAGCCAATGCATCCTTTTACCCATCCATGAAGTCACAAGATCTTCCTATTGTTGCACCTCCTAATCACTTTGGATACTTAAATCCTGAAACTCAAGTAGGACCTAAGATCCCTCCATCAAGTGGACCTAGTTCCTCTCAACAAACACATCCTCAACCATTTTATGATCACAAAGTCACAAACACTCCCATCAACCTTGAAGAAACATATGGAAAATGCTTTACTATCCTAAGTAAACAAGGTTGTGATACAAAAAGTGAGCATAACATTCATCAACTTCTAGAACAAAAACCCATAGAAGAAAACACAACAGGACTAGGATATCAAGATTCTCCTCATGCTTAAGCCTCCTTTTGAATATTGGAGACTTCGCGATGATGGTACAGTGATCTTTGATTCTCCTCCTGACTTGAACATTCTTCTTCCATGTGAAAAACCATTACTTGATTCTAATGACAAGGATGTTAGGATCCCCATGGGTCCTCTTCCTCCTTCCATTCATGAAAAAGGAGAATCTAGCAAACGAAAATGACCTTACAAATTGAAAAATCTCAAATTTCCTCCACCTGAATATGAAAGGAGACTTCAACTACTTTTAAATAAAGGCCTTAAACTCTTACACCTATGAATAGGTTGGTCATCCATCCTAAAGACTCTAGCATACCATATTGAAAATATCAGTGTGTTCTTGGACATCAAACCAAAGAATTTCAGACATTGAGGAACATACTGGACAAGTATCACTTCACTGATATTGACTACTTTCCCATCATCTCTTAAAACAAAATCCTCTCCCCATGTTATAGTTGTAGAATTTTCTATTCTCACTATTGCATGATCCTTTCCCATCCCCCACCTTAGCTCATTCTTTACCTACACTCAGTGAAGGGGCAAGAAGTTGTTAGCCTTGTCCTTGTAATGCAATTGTCTATGTCTCTTAACTCCATTATTCATTTTCAGCTTAAATTACTTAAGATTGAGAAAACAATAACTTGGTTAATGGTTGACTTACATTTGCATTATTAGCTACTTTTTCCTTTCTTTAGTTTTATGTGTGTATCGTGTTCCCCCGTAATGTGTGTTTGATGTTCCCTCTCTTTGTGCACTTCCTCTATTTGTACCTCTATTCTTGTATATGTCGTCCATTTCCTTTTTCTCTTTTGCTTTTGTGTTTTCCTTTTGGGGAAGACGCAAAGTGTAGAGATTCCCTATGTCTCTTCCATGTTGACCCAAAAGGTCCTTTTTCCTTTTTGTTTTGTGTTCTCCTTTTGGGGATGACTTAAAGCGTGAGATGCCCTATGTCTCTTCCATGTTGACCCAAAAGGTCCTTTTTACTTTTGTTTTGTTTTCTCCTTTTGGGGATGATGCAAAGTGTAGAGATTCCCTATCCTTCCATCCAGGTCCTTTATTACTTTTGATTACAAATCTTAGAGACGCCCTATGTCTCTTCCATGTTGACCCAAAAGGTTCTTTTTCCTTTTCTTTTGTTCTCCTTTTGGGGATGACGCAAGCATTGAGATGCCCTATGTATCTTCCATGTTGACCCAATCGGTCCCTTTTTCCTTTTTCTTTTTCTTTTTCTTGTATTTTTCCTTTTGGGGATGACACAAGGCATTGAGACCGAAATGTCTCCTTCATGTTGACCCAAAATCTTTTCCTTTTCTTTCCATTCTCTTTTTGCTTGTGTTTTCCTTTTGGGGGCGATGCAAAGCATTCAAACCGCAATGTCTCTTCTATGTTGACCCAAAATGGACATTGCTTTCCTTTTGTTTTTCTCTCTTTGTGTCATTCTTCCAGTTCTAAGTGCTTTGGGGAATGATGACAATTTCGAGCTCTTTCGTAAAAACATTACATCAATGAACATACTGACCCCAAATCCATAGATCCATTATGTGTTTGGTGTATTCTTTTCTGGGGGGAAACTCCCTTTCTTTTTTCTTCTTTTTCATGTACATGACGCAACCTAACTTAGAAACATATGACTTGGCATAGGGACTTTCCAAGTTGTCTCTCATGTCTTTTTTTCTTTTTGCATTTTCTTTCCTTCGCTACTTTAAAGTAATTGCTCCTAGAATGGTGTGTGGAAATTCCTTTAAAGTGGGGGGCTTACATTGGCATAATTTCATTTTCATTCTTCGTTCTTGGTGTATCCTTGTCACTTCATACGATGTGTTTGTCACTTTGTGGATGACATTGGGTGTGATGTCCTTCATAAGTGTGATCTCTCTTAGCATATTACATTCCTCTTGCTTGTTTAATGTGGCACACTGCATCCCCTAAGTTGTGAATATTTTATTCTTTGATTGGTCCTCTCTTGGAGACTTTAGACACAATGTTCCCTAAGTGATAAACCTTGCATGAACTTAAGACTCCTTTGAACATCTTTTACATTTTACATCTTTTACACTTTACATTTAACATTTTTTCCACCTTGCATAACACAACTTGCATGCCTGTGGTAATTTTTCATTTGTTCATGAGTTCTAAGCATACAAAGCTTTGCTTGTCTCATGAAGCACAAACCGACATTTTTCCCTTGTGGTTAACGTTATCAGGAGGTATAACTTTGATATGGTTGAGTGGGAAGCCCATTCAACGGCTCAACTTTCCCCATAGCCACCAATGTGTTTGTGAGTACATACCAACTAGTGTATGTATTCCACCTTTTTGGGTTTTCTCACCCAGCGGACCACCATGAGTTCTATCACCCCAGAGTAAGTATGCATTCTCTTTTTCTCAAAAATGGCCTAGATCTAATCCACAACTAGTTGGACAGATGATCAAAGCTTCATTCAACTTTTCCTTCTCTTTCATGTGTGTTCATTTGTTCTTATGTTTAGTTTTCCATGGGATCTTCATCCTAGGGGCTTGATCATCCCTCTTGATCATTTTCATTCCATCTTGATAACATAAGTGCATGTGGACCCATCTTGATATGTATGGCTACTTTAGTGTGAGTTTGAAGCAAGTTCATCATCTCACTAAAGTGGGGGCTAAATGTACCATAGAAAAATGGCCCCTTGACATTTTCATGGTCTTTTAGGTCTTTATCTCACAATGCTTGGTCCATTTTTCTTAGATTTAATGTTGTAATGTGACTTGAACATTCACATTAGGTCCTTAAAATTAAAATTATGGCATCTTGTGAAGGTGTTGTGAAGTTTTGTAAAGCATTTCTACACTTTTCTAAACTCTATTCATTATAATTCACCTAAAAATCACCTTTTCATCACTTATCAAGTCCTATTTTGAAGTGTTGTAAAGTATTGTAACAAGATTTCATGCTTTTCTAGACTTGATTTCACTATTTACACCTTTCTTATGCTTTATTTGATCCCTTTATGCACTCACAAGGCTTAATTAAGTGTATTTTTGAATGTAAACCTCACAAACAACATTAAATGAGATTTAATTCCTGACACCCACTTTCAAGTCCAAGGTGGGACCCATTTTCCACGAGTGGTGAATGAGTCCCTCTTGGCTCAAAATTCAAAATATTTCAAATTTTCTTTTGGGTTTTTATTCAAAATTACCTTATGTTGGCCTATGATGAGGTATCATCAGGTTACTAGGGCACAAGTGTGTATAAATAAGTGTTTTTCTCCTCATTTTACATCTCCTAATCTCATAATTCAGTCAAGCACTCAATCATCCATTCATTCAAGCACTTTTCATCATTCAATCAAGCATCAATCAAGTATCTTGGAGCAACCATTGATATATCTTCAAATTTCTTCAACAAGGTCGTGGTGAGTTTAGGACATATGCATGTTATTTATTCATCTTTCCTTGTTCACTTCATTCCATTTCTTCATTATGGTTTTGATTACCAAAGTGGGATTTGACCAAGGCAAATCCCTATAACCTAACCCTTAACCATTTTTCCCCTTTTACATGTGTGTTTGCAAACTTGTGTATGCAGATTTATCAAGCAATTAGGTGTTGAAAGGTGGAAAAGAAGTCAACAAAGTGTTTCAAGTCAAATCAACCCTATTTCAAGCTTGGAGACAACATACAGTCCATTTTCTGTAGATTTGACTCAATCAACCTGACAAGCAGACAAGTCCAAATCTAGTGCTATAGAATTGGTCCCTAATTTCACAAAATTTTGGGAGAGGAATGATTCACCATCAATGGTGAATGAGTCCCACCTTACAGCTAGAAAACTAGATTCTATTAGATTTCAGATCCTGACATAGATTTCAGATCCCGACAGTTGGAAACCAGTTATTCAAAAGTTTTACTAGAAGCAAGACTGATTCACCATCAGTGGAAAATGAGTCCCACTAGTGATTTTCACTAATTTCTTTCAGCATTCAAATCACTCCAAATTCATCATCCTCTTCCCAAGTACACTCAGATTCAGCCTTCTTCATTTATGTTTTGTATTTGTTCATCTTTTAGTTCATGCTTGCATATCACATTATGTTTTCAAACATTACATATTTCTTAGGTTTGCATACTTTAATCAATCAATTTCATCATTTAGTTGCATTTATATCATCTCATTTAGCCTTAATTGCATCATACATTTCCTAATTTGAGTGAACCACATAGATTTTGAGTGGGTTTTATCTCTCTCCTTTTAGGTGAAACATCCTAAGAGAGCAAGAGTAGCCTATAAATCACATTCCCAAAAATATATGGTTCACTAGCAACAGAAAAGATTCCAAGGAACGAGCAATGATTATCGTCCCAATGATTCCCAGAGGTCGTTGAAACAAAAAAGATTCCAAAACATAGAATGCAATCACCTTCAAACAAGATCTGCCCCTCTGCAAATGATGATTGTGGTCCTAGTGTCGAAGCAGAAAAATTCCCATGAAGACACGTGTTTCCCATCCACAGAGTTGGTTAGGATACATGGCACAATGGTGGGGCTTCATATTCATTCCTGCCTTCCTTGCGATCAAATTCCCCATGGAGAAGACATGTGGAGCAAGTCTTCTTTCAAGCGTTGATTGTGGGGTCTACCAAAAGGTTGCCCGTAGATTGATGCAACGTGGTACACAGGTGGAGCTCAAAGGAAGAGAAAAGGAGAGAGGGCTTTTAAAATCCCACATTAATGACACGTTGAAAATGGGTGAGGCTTGATAGAGAAGCAATGGAAGAAAACCTTCTAGGGAGCGCGCAGTGAACACGTGGAGCAAGCAGGAGAAGGTGCTTCAAAAGGGGCTCAGAGGGATTCAAACACATGGGGCACGGTTTGGGGCCGATGCAAAAATAAACCATGACCACCTGAAGGGAGCTTAAGGATTTTAATTCACAAATTTAATTTACAATCCTTCTAGATTAATGTGAGAATGTCATTAAATACATTTTACAACATTGAATTAGGGGAAGAATAGGTCCATTAGTCTAGAAAAGTGTGAAAGTCTTTTAGAGCACTTTACAACACCTTTACAAGACATCGTTAGATGCATTTTATTTAGTTTGCAAGGTTCCAAGACCTAGTGTGGATGTGTAAAACAGCTCACATCATTAAATCAAGGAAAAATCAAGCCAAAATCACAAGGGCCTAAATAGAAAGAAAAAGTAGAAGTGTTACTTTTTCCGTGTCCACATTTAGCCCCCACTTTAGTGAGAGGAGGAACTTGCTTCAAACTCACACTAAATTAGACATTCAAGAGGGGTCCAATCGTACCAATGTGGATGGTCTAGGATGACAAAGATGAAGGAGGTGGTCAAGCCCCCACAATCCAAGATCCTAAGTTAAACTAACATAAGCGCAAAAGGACATGCACAAGGTGAATGATTTGCAGCAAGACAAGATACATGATCATACAATGCCAAGAACTAGAAGAAAATTGAAAAATAAAAAGGTGGATCATGCTTCGACCATTTGTCCAACACATTGTGGATCAGATCTAGGATGTTTGTCCAAAAACGCATACTCACTTTGAGGCGACGGAATTCTTGGCTATCCGTCGGGTGAGAAATCCTAGAAGGTGAGAAACATACACTCATGGCTGGTATGCATTCACACACACGCAAGTGGCTATGGGGAAAGTTGTGCCTTGTATTGGGATTCTCACTTGAACCATACCAATGTTATACCCCCTGATAACTTTAATAAGGCACCACAAAAAAAATAATCTTTGAGCTCTATGAGG
The DNA here is from genome assembly GCA_007258455.2 of Sequoia sempervirens. Lineage (NCBI taxonomy): Eukaryota > Viridiplantae > Streptophyta > Pinopsida > Cupressales > Cupressaceae > Sequoia > Sequoia sempervirens. The sequence goes on from VDFB02142224.1 coordinate 125,693, forward strand.
CAAGCAAAACTTTGTATGGTTAAAACTCATAGACATTGTAAATGCAAGGAATGTTCAAAGGGATTTTGCTTAGTTCGTGCAAGGTCTCATCTTAGGGAACATTGTGCTTAATTTCTCCAAGAGAGAGGATAAGTGCAAATGGTCTCATCTTGTTTCCAAGAGAGGATAAGTGCAAGGTCTCATCTTGGGTAACATTGTATCTAATGTTTCCAAGAGAGAAAATCGCAAGAAAAAGAAAATCACACAATGAAATGTGAGTGTCGATGTATGCCCCCACTTTAAAGTGCTTTCTAACACCATTACTGTGAACAATTTCTTTAAAGTACAAGAGGAAGAAGAAGACATGAGAGCTTACTCAGAAAGCCCTATGCCAAGTCATATATTTCCTATAAGCTAGTCATGAAAAGGGGAGTATGTCACATACAAGCAACCTTTAGGCATATCATCCATGTTCCAAGCTTTCTCGTATATGATCATGAAAGGTTAATGGCTAGCCAAAAGAGGCAATGACAAATGACATATGAGGACAAGGCTAACAAACCCCTTGCCCCCTATTATTGTAGGATAAGGGTGAGTTGAAATGATTAATACAATGCATGCTAGAGTGAAAATCAATATCAATTAGAGGAATTAGGTACCCCCACATAAAGGAGAGTACCAAACTCCTTAAGATGTTGGATTTTACTACTCAATTCCTTACATTCATTAGTAGAATGACCATGAACTCTATGATATATGTAAAATGAAGTCTTGTAATAAAATTTCTTTCGAGTTCATGGAGGGAGGGATATCAAGTGATCTTGGAGAATTCTCGACAAGATACCCTCTTGATCAATGATAGAAGGTGTTCCTGTAGTTTGTGACAAAGATATATCTTGCTTAGGTGTACAAGATGTCATATCTACACAAGACTCTTTAGATTGCAAGATTTTGTTCTCTCCTATATGGGAGAGTGTAAAATCTAACGAACTCAAATCATTAGTGTTTTGTGAGATGACATTGACATTAAGCGAATATTTATTTGCTTGTTTCATTTCTTGCAAAGGATAACTTTCAAGACCACTAGTTTCTATCAGTTCAAGATGCTTTATAATTAAAGTTGGCATAGAAGAATGTTGTGTGAGAGTGTTGATCTTGAGTGAAGGCTTGGTGATTTCTACCAAAATACAATAACCAAGACCATGAGTTTTTTCTTGTGTGTTAGGTTCGATGGGGACATGGATACCTTGTTCTCAAGCACCAAATCTATTTCCACTATATCCAAGTTGTTTCATAAGTTCATAACCTTTTCAATAAAGCTTTCTCATCACCTTTGGATCAAGTGGTTGTTTGTGATTAAGTTCATCAAAGTGTGTTGTGTAATTTTCTTCTTTGTTTAAAGTGGTTGAGGCAGATGCTTTTGAAGGGTCTTCTAGGTTTTGTGTTGACATGACTACTTTTTCATTTCCCTTGTCAAAGGTCTTGTTTATGATCTAGTATTCTCCCATGAATGTTGGTGTGAAATATAAGGAACCCCAATCATCTTCTTCTAGCTTTATGACTTGCTCGATATGCTTGTCATTGTATTTTGGTTGTACAGGTTCCACTTGTGTGGTTGGTGTTAATGTGTTCAAGGGATTTTCTTTGTTTTTCTCAAGCTGTAAGACATTATAAGGATCAAGATCAATGTCAAGTGTGTACACTTTGTTGTTGAATATGTATTTAATTTTATGATGAAGAGTGGAAGGCACCCCATTCATTGCATGAATCCACGGTCTGCCTAAGAGAAGTTTACATGAAAGTTCATGAGGAATAACATGGATCAATGTTTCCAATGTGGCCTTCCAAACTGTAAGAGGTAAAGTGATCACCCCAAGCGGTTTCTTTTCGACATTGTCAAATCCCATAAGAGATAAAGAATCAAGTTGAATGTTTGATTTATCAATGCCAAGCCTATGCAGAAGGCTCACACTACACACATTAAAGGAAGATTCAGTATCGAAAAGAGTTCTCTTTATCCCTTTTCATTTGTATTGAGCGATGATCATGAAAGCATCATTTTGTTTTTGCACTTCCAAAGAGGGGAGTTCACTTTAGTGGAAAACAATGTCAGCATTCAGTCCTTGAATTATGGTTGCTATGTCATTTGGTTGCGTATTATAAGGGATAAGAACATGTTGCAAGGAATGTTGAATGATGTTATGATAGTGAGGGGATGCTTGAATAAGGTCCCACAATGATATCTTAGCAGGAGTATTCTTTAGTTTTTCAACAAGATCATACTCCTTAGGAGTTAATCAAGGAGCACTAGGCAAGATGGGATTAGGAAAAGGTAATGGTGTTGGGGTTGGTTATGGAGGTCATAGATTGTTTCTAGTGGGATATATATGAGCAATGGTATTATGACTCAGTTGATGCAAAACATTGTTCTTAGGTGGGTAAAGGACAAGTTTGGGTTTGTTTTGAGTTGGAGCTTTGTTTGAAGGGGGATAAAGGATGAGTTGAGGTTGAATAATATTAGCATCCCTTGGTGAATGAGAGTCTAACATGGGCTCTTCATCTTCTTCTAAGGGAATAATATCATTATTGTCAATGTTATCCTTGTTTTGCATCATGATATCCTCCCTAGGAGGAGATTTTTTAGGAGAACTAAAAACCACATGTTCTTGACGTTCGAGGGTTGGTTCTTCTAAAATGACTTCATCAAAAGTAGGGGAATGATTAATGGTTGAATTTTCCTGTTTATCGATAGTGGGGAAATTAGGAGAAGACTATTTTATTGTCCTTTGTCTCTAAGTTCTCATTCTCTTGTTCCATATTATCTACCCTAGTAGGAGAGCTTTTAATATGTTCATCCAAGGTTGAAGTTTATAAAGTAGCTACATCACAAGGAGGGGAGGCATCAAGAGAAGGACCGCTATGATTTTCAAATAGATTGTCCCAAATGGTAGGAGCATTAGGGAAGGAAGGGTCATGATTCTCATGAATTTTAATAGGTATCTCTACTAACACCAACCTATACTCTTTGCATCGAGGAGGGATATTAGGAGAAGGAAAATTTTGATTGTTATTGTTAGGGAGACTAGGGAAGGTGATGTTTAGGAAGGTTTCTATGATCTCATCTTGTTGTCTAATATCTTCCAAAGGGGAATGAGGAGAGGGACAATCAAGACTTTCAATGCTTGTATCTTCTTTCACCAAGATACCTTCATCACTAATAGGAGAGGTATCGGGAGAAGAACAAGTATGATTGTTATGATTGTCTACACTACCATTCTCGCCAATGGGAAATGTAATATTAAGGATTGTGTAAATGGTTTGATGATTAACATTTTTCTTAATGACCTCATTGTTGTAATCAAAATTGAACTCATAAGAGGGAATGTTGTATTTATGCAATCCATTTTTAACCAAATCAAAGCCACACCTTTTGAAAGAAAACATGTTATCATGAAAAAGTAAAGAAAGTGCAATGCAATGACTTAAAGTGAAATGTTTAAATGCAAATTTTAGATGTGAAACAAGTAATTTTCTTATTACATTATGTAACAACCTGAAAGATGAAATGTTGGAAATGCAAATTTGAAATTAAACAATGCATGAAATGAGCCAATTTA